>LPNX010683888.1:1345300-1372802 GCA_001517045.1 Pseudotsuga menziesii | reverse complement strand
TTCGCACCAAGTAATTGTACTTTCACTCTCTGTATCCTATTCCCAAGCTCAGGGGAGATAACCTCCACAATTGCTACTGTTCCATTCTGAAAAAGGTCCACTTCCTTCACTCTGTCTTCATCCAAGTACTCCAGAAACCTCGAATATGACATCCGGGATGATGTAGAGTTTGAAGAATCCTCCGCATTAGCTCGTTGGGCAACAGATAACCCTAATCCTAAAGATCCCAGAACTCCTCCCAGAAAACCTCTCCTCCTATTGTCAACCTCTGGACGACTCTTCTCTTGAGTTTCCCCTTGCTGGTTTCGGACAATAATGATACTATGGCCACGCTTGAACTTAGGAAGAGCGGCAAGATGAAGCGCCTTTGAAATATTTTTGCACGGTGAACAGGAAAAATCCGCCCATATTACCTTCTCGTGGATATAGCGACGAAAGTCGGGCTTCATTAAAAAAAAATTATAAAATTGCATAATTTACCCTTGTTTTTTCCACGAAAGTTAAAAAACGTGGAAAACTAACGTGGAAAAATCCGCCATATGTACTAGTGGATGAAGATAGAAGGCAAGTAGTAGACAACTCGTAGAATTTTATAGGCGGTTTCTAGCCCAGAAAGGTGGCCTCCACAGGCTCCACTACAGCAGTCATTCAGGATTGTCTCGGCCTCGTCGTGGGTGAGGCACCAACGTAGGATGGTATCGATGCCTCGACGATATAGAACATATCAAATCAAAAGGTGGTGAATGGCTTGATATCAGATGCATCGCCTATCCTCACGGTTTAAGTGAGCTGTAAACTTCCATGTTCGTAAATATAGGAGGATCTCCCCAAGGATAATTTTAGGGGCGAATTTTAGCCCAGTGGGCTATTTTTCGATGTTTTTCTCCCAAAAAAGATTCACCATTTTTTATTTTTTGAAGCCCCGTTTCACCCAATTTTGATGGGGTAAAATGTTTTCACCCTAAAAATTGCCAAATTATTATATAAACGATATAAAATCCTTGGAAATTAAAATATTTTTTGAAAAATATCGCCAATCATTTTATAGTTGGCGTTTTAAGAATTGGTAATATTCACCAACATTTATACACTTTTAAATAAGTATGGTTCCTTAAAATCATCCCTGCTCCCCATACCATGGGTCCTCCGTGGATATGACGAATAAAAAATCATCACGAAGGTCATCCTTAGGTGGTGGTGATGTGGTCAATGGGGGCAGATCAGTCATGAGCACGGCCAGCATGAGTGCCTTTGTGCTTTTTGGAGAAACAAATTCTAAGTTGAATTCTTGGACGACCACTCACTTGGCCACGCGGCCTTGTAGAAGGCGATGACTTAAGAGCTACTGCATTGGGTTGGAATCAACCACTACCTGGGTATGGTTTACAATGAATTAGTGACACAATTTCTGAGCCAAGAAGACGACGGGGAGGGTGAGCTTCTCCTTGGGTGTATATCATAGTGGGGTACCTATAAGCCTCTAGCTAATGTAATAGATCACGTGCTCGTGGCGAGCATCGTCTTCCTAGACCAAGACTTCAGTGATGGCGTTCTACGAGGCTGACACATAGAAAATGAAGTCTCGGGTGAAGTTTGGTGCTGAGATTAATGGTGCAAAAGCCAGGGCTTGTTTGAGTGCATCAAACGACTTATGTGCTTGCTGATCCCCCAAAAAAGGGACTTTTGTTCATAGTAGGTGAATGAATCCATGGGATTTTGTTGCATACTCTGGTACAAAGCGGTGAAGGAAGTTGGCCTTGCCTTGGAGGCTCTATAGTTGGTGCCAAGTTTTTGGTGAAGGGAGATCAAGGATAACCTGAAATTTGAGGGGATCAACTATTATCCCTTCATGGGATATGATGAACTCGAGTAGACATCCTGTTGGGACATAAAAAATGCACTTTAGGGGGTTCAAGCAAATTTTGTACTTGCAGCATCACAAAAAGACTTGCCGCAAGTCATCTATATGTTGTGCTCATTTTGGTGATCGAGCGGTAAGGTCGTCCAGGTAGACCAAGATGATGTGAATTAGGTCATGGAAACAATATGTCATGATGCATTGGAAGGTGGTTCCAATGTTCTTTAGACTAAAGGGCTTTACTAGATATGTGAATGTGCCCCATGGGGTTGTGAATGCAGTCTTGTAACGATCTTCTTTCCGAATCTGGATTTGTTTATATTTGAAAAATCCATCCATGAAGGAAAATACCTCATGTATAGCGCATGCATCAATAATCTGATCGATGAAGGGTGTTGGGAAGTCGTCTTTGGGATACTCCCCATTTATATCATGGAAGTCTATGCAAACGTGGATGGTACCCTATTTTTTATTCACACGAATAGGATTTGAAACCCAAGTGGTGTACGCAATGGGATAAATGAAGCCGGTTGTACACAGCTTCTCAATTTCAGCTTTGACCGCGCGACATCTTTGGAGGGGTGGATGGGCCGTTTCTTTTGGTGCATGGGGGCCACATCAGGCCATGTGTCAATGTGGTGTTCCAAAATGGATGGATCCAAATCGGGCATTTCAGTGTAGGACCAGGCAAAGATGTCGCGGAATTATTGGAAGAGGGCTTTGTAGGCAGCAACTTCTTCCAGGGAGTAGGATGCCTCCAACATGGTTTCTTAAATCACGTCAAGATTGATTGAGATGTTGATTTTGATGGTTGGCAAGATGTTTTCCGTGTTCCCTTGTTCGAAGGAATCTGGTGCCGGAATGGGATTTTGGAACCAGTCGACTTTCCCATGGATGAAATCTTTGGTTTCCATGGAATACTAGTCAGACTATGACACAAGTTCTTCGGGGAGGAAGAACAAGCGATGGTGCATGTCATCCCATGGGTATTCTGGGACAGTTAAGGCTTCATGTATCTCCTCATCGTTGTAGAAGAAAAAAAGAGACAGGTCTATAGAAATTGACATGGTGATTGTGGAGACAAGAGGGTCTGTAGAACTGGACATGGTGTCTGAAGAAGGAGTTGGGGGATGGATTTCTTCGATCAGAATGATCTTAGATTCAAGGGAATGTTGTCAAAGGTTGGCTAGAGCCTTTCAAAACTCAGACAAGTCCTGGCAATGGTAAGAATAGTGTCCATACAATCTGTAGAGGGCACAAGCATGGTTTGTTCTCAATGACTTGTTTCTCACTCTTGGCCCACTTCGGAGTTCAACCATGAGGAGGTTTTTCGTTGTATCCATGGCATCCAAATGTGCACGGATTATGGGAATCTCAGGGCAGTCTTCGATTGGGTGGCCCTATTCTTCACAAATGGTGCAAGGGAGGATCTGTCGAGGTTCAGTGGTAGCATTCACATTTTTTCCCCTTGCCCTTTTTGGGTGGGGCAATGTGGGTGCAGGTGTGGTGGTTGGTTTTTGCAGGCCGGGTGGAGGATGAGATTCGATCGCAATGGGTTGCACGGGGACTAAGACTACTTGGGGAATTGGAGGTTGGGATGGTGGATCAAGGTACCACATGGGAATTTCCAATGTGAAATTGGATAATTTTAAGGTAGCCATTACTACCTTACTCATGACACCAGGCGGGGGAAAGAGGAAGGGAATTATGTGGACTGGGGAGGAGCCCAAATAATTCCCTGATGGTTGCATGTGGGGATGAGGTTGTGGTGGTGGCTGTGCATAATGCTGTGGCTATGGATGATGTTGTGGCTATTGATGATGTTGCGGTTGCTGATGGTGTTGCGCTTGTGGATGGTGTTGTGGTTGCAGTTGGGGCTGCGGCTGTGGTTGATGTTTGGGTGCAACAGTGCTATATGAGAGCATGCTCAAATTCACAGTCTCATTTGGTGTCAGCAGTGGTGATACTAAGGGGAAAGAAGCCATCATGGTGGTATCAACAAACAACCTAGGGCCCATATTCAACAATGGGGAGGCTGGTATGTTGTCAGCCATGGTGTTGATCACATGGATAACATTGGTGGGTGCGGTTAGCCCTTGCAGATCAATGGTGTTGATCATAGGGATAACATTGGCGGGTGTTGTTATCCCTTGCGGATCATGATAAGTCAGTTGGTCAACTGTCATGATTTTCCCTTCGTGGGGGAACATAATGAGATGGAAAATAGTTGATGTTATGACTCTCATGGCGTACATATAACTTCTTTCGAGGAGAAGGTTATAGTCCAATTGAGCATTGAAAACCTCTATGTCAATCAGTACTCTTTTCCTGGCTAATATTATGGGGACATGAGGGAGGATTCCTTGGGATTTAGTGGGGTGGCCATCATAAGCCCACAGAGTAGTAGAGGATGGATGTAGAATTTGGGATCCAAGCTTCTTCTATACTAAGGTAGACATAATGCACATGGATTCCCCCTCGTCCACTATGCACTGGTGCATGACCAAATTTTGGATGGAGACTGGGATTTCGAAGGCAATGGTTGATGGCATCCGCAGTTCTCCGTTCTCTGTGTTGAACATGATCATCTTGGAGTCAGAGGGGTCTACGGCATGAAGGGAGGCTAGTAAGGCTTTCCATTCTATTGGGAAAGTTTTGAGTACCTCAAGAGCGGGCATGGCCATGGGTGTTTGGGATAAATCATCTATGATGTTGTATCTTACAGTAGCTCTAGCTGTGATGTTGTTGGCAACCTGTTGTATGGGGGGGAGTAGAGGAAAAGGGGGTAGATGAAGAGGTGCATTGGCTATTTTGGATGTAGATGTTGGTGATGTGTCAGCGGATTTGGTTTGGTTTTGTACTGATTTCATCTGGTCTGTAAATTGACCTATTTAGTTTTCATGGCTAGCAGGTGGTGAACACCTGTTTCTGTTGTTGGAGGTGCCCCTGGAGCGTTGGTATTGGGATAGGGAGCGAGTGTAGTTGCTACTAGCCCTTAGACTGGTAATGGGATTTGGAGGACCATGGGTGGAGGCCCTGGTGGTGCTGGGTTGGGTTGAGCTAGGGATGCCATATTGGTAGGATGATGAACCTCATTGTGAATGGCTTGTTTCGTGCAACCCATGATTGGGAATTCCTATGTATATTGCCCATAGACCTCACACAACTTGCATGGATGATTTGTGCACAACGGAGCATTGCGCTTAGGTGGATTTGGTTGCTGAGGATTTTGGGCTGGTCGATTTGCCTCGGCAATGTTGGGAGGGTTTGGTTGTTGACCACCTCCCTTCAGTTGATTGTTACCTTGGTTCTGGGCTCAGTTATTTCTGTATTTCCCTTTATTTTTATTGGGGGATGGATGGTTAGGATGGTTTTGGTGTGCAAACATCTGTCCTAAAGGTGTTGGCAGAGTCGGGGTGAGGGCTTGAGTGGCTTGCACCGGTGGTGCATAGTATACTTGGGTGGGTGAAGGTGCCACAAATGTGGGCATTTGTCCTACATATTGTTGTGCTAGCCAAGCTAATGCCTGGGCCTACTGTGGTGGCACAGTTTTTGCATAATAAGTTGTGGCTCTGGACTGAGACATCATTCTTGCATATTCTAGAGTTTGGTTTTGGTAGGAAACAATGGGGGTGTTGCTTGGTTGTGGTGGTATTGCAGGGGGTGTCGAATGATGCTGTGGTTGGTGGGAGATAGAACCTATGATGCCATCTACGGCATGGGATGCCCCTGGTACATCTTGGTAGGAGGTGCCTGCATGGGGAGCATCTTGAATGATAGTGTAAAGGTATCTAGACTATACATAGATCAGATCAAACTATTGGACTTTCAATATGGCCTTCTCTTCCGATTGGGGACGTTCAGATGCGACGTCCTTTGGTATAGGTGGTAGCAAAGTTTTTAGGAACCAATCCAGGAAGATCCTATCATCAAATTGAATCTTGCAAAAAATACGGCGTCGTTGCCACTCATGGATGTGGATGGTTATGTGGGTTGTAGTATTATGGTAGCAAGATAGCAAGATATCCACCCCTTCATCATATCTAACGGGGATTTGGAAATATTGCAAGAATATTAAAGCCAAGGAGTTAAAATCTAGGTCCTTTGCTTGTGGTAGCTCAATGTACCACTTGGCTGCAACACCCGTGAGGGTGCGTTGGAAAATTATGAGTATGATTGAATCATCTATGATGCTATTTGATGAGCACCATAGGTGAAATTCCATGATATGGTTTTGGGGGCACTCCCCTATCTTCCCTTCAAAATTGGGAATGTATGAAGGGATTTTGGTTGGCATCAAAGGCAAAAAGGTTTGATGGAGGATAGGGTCATTTGTTAACTGATCCAAGTCAGGTAGGTTGAGGTGTGCCATGAAAGGAAGGTTTGACCCAAAGTTGATGTGAGATGGGGCAGCAATGGTGGTGGGGTTTGCAGGGACATGATGCACTTGCATAACTGGGGGTACTTGTGGCACAATTGTGGACGGGCCATTGGCCCCATGTATGACAGATGGGGCAATGTAGGTGGAAGGGCCACTGCCCCTAGGCATGCCAAGTGGGACAGTGTGAGTGGATGAGACACTACCTCCGGGCATGACAGGTGGGATAGTTTGACTAGTCAGTGTGGGTGGAGGTATCTGACTTATGATAGTTTGCATGATTTTGATAGGGCCACCAGCAGGGGTGTTGGTGGTAGTCTAGGGTATGGACGTGGGTCTAGTACCAATCACTAAGCCAAAAAAAGGATCTGGGTTTGCACCAACCATGGGGATAGATGGTGAAGTATGCATGTCAGGCTCAGATTGTTATGATTCTGAGTCTGAATCGGAGGCCATGTGGCTTTTTGATGATGTAGAGGGTCGTTGAGAATGGTCTCAACGGTGTTGGTTCAAGGACCCAAACTGTGGTGGATCACCTCTCAGGCGTGAGGAAGAACGTGGGGGATCAATTATGTCTGATTGGTATGTCAGGTGGTGAAATATGGTAATGATGTTTTGGACCCCAGTTTTAATGGCTTCCTATTGGCTTCAGGTGGTCACTCAGCCACCAAGACTACCAGGAGACAACGCTTGGATTTTTCCTCACGGGATTGCTAGTCAATCAGTGGGGGTCGTTGTCTGTTTCTCTTGGCAATTCCTCTCAGCAGGAAGCTACTTTGGGGTTCCCATGGTACTCCTCACAATGAGTTTCTGGACTGATCCCAAGTAATTCCCATGGTTAAGGTAGTCAGGGACTTATGTCCTCAAAGACTTCAAGTGTTTGAATAAGTGTAAATTATAAATTTTAATGGCTAGCTCAGCATCATGAATTGAGTTTGGTTGTTTTATGGGGTATGGTTTGTGTGCATGTTTTTTATATTTCTGTTACACTTAGTGGCTGCTTGTATGGTTTATGAATAGTTTGCAAAGATTGTATTATAGAACTTATGACATGAATAAATTTTTTATGATAGCAGTAAATTGTGAACAGAAACTTGAATACATGCCATACCTGAATCTAAAGCTGATCCCGACTAGGTGACTGCCTTACACTTGTATTTATCTTCAACCAAGAAAGAGTGCTAGGCTCTCAACACAATGGGACTGAGCTCATCCGTAGATCCTCAGGCCACTCTCTATATGCAAGGTCAGTCAACAAGGAGGATGCGAACGCCATGAAACCCCCAATGGTCTCCACCCCCTCTACCTTTCAAGTCACCCATTTTTAGTGGTTTTGAAAAATGACAGGTGAAGTGCCTATTACTATACAAGCTTCACCCTTCGTCTTATCCCAGAATACCCCAAAGGGTGATGACTGGGTAGAGGAGGAAGGGCTAGGCAAGATATTAGTTTCAAATTAAGAATTGAAACCAATAGTAATTTTATCCAAGTTTTAATCATATTTTTTAACCAATTAACCATTTGATTTAACAGTGATTTACCCAGGCTGCAATGAAATAAACATAGACTAAAATGAAATAATCAAAGATTGATGGACAGAGCCGACTGAGCCGCACTGACAATCCCAATAACTTTAAACATATGAATATGAGAGACAAATCGCTCTTTTCGGGGGAAATGTGGTGAGGGGGTTGCCAAATATTCCCCAAATTAGGAGAAGGGGTCACTTAGAACTGCAGACAGAAGTGATCTACTTTCTAGGATGAAGTCGCACCTTTCATCCTGATAAGAGTGACCTGGTTCGAAAGATGAATTTTTTTATATCTTGAGCCAGGACTGGCCGACAGTAACCTATACTGTGGATGAATGAGCTCGGTTTTTCCTTAAGGAGGATTGACTATGAATTAAAAAGCATGAAAAGACAGATTTAATCTAGATTTGAAAGAAAAATAAACTAGGGAAAAATAAAAACTGAAATACAGAAATTAAACCCACGGATCCTGTGGGATAGACCCGGTATGGTCGCCAAATCTGTAGTAGGTATTTTTCCCTTGCTATAGGTAGGAAAATATCCCTTCCATATATAGGATAGAAGGGTAGGATTTCTATGAGAGAGCTGTAAGAATTAGAAGGAAACCTGCAAGAAAGCATGAGTAATAAAACCTGCAAGCAAAAAATATGTTAGAAAAACTACAATGTAAATGAAGCAAAAGACAAATATACCTTCTCTGGGTGGAAATGGGCCACCATGCCCTAGCTTTGGGAGATCCTCTCTTTGGAATAGGAGCTTTAGCTCAATGAAGAAATGGAGGAGAGGGAGGGTGAATGGCTTGAGAGGCAAATGGTCTCAAGGCACTCACATGGGCAACATAACGATATGGAGATGAGAAGTGATTTGAGAGTGACCCCCACCCCTCTATTTATACTTTTTTCTTAAGATTTTTAGGGTTTTAAGCCCTTGGTTAGGGCTTTAGCCCCATTTTTCGGATTTTAGCCCCTTTCGCCCAATTCTTAGTTTCTTTGCGGGTTTTAAGCTCCTTTGAGGGGTTTTAGCCCCTTTTTGGAGGTTTTAGGCCCCATGAGAGCTATTTTGGCTCTTTTAGGTGTTTTTAAGCCCTTTTGCATATTTTTGAGGCTTTTTAAGGGTGTGGGGGTCAAATGAGGGTCATACGTAGATGACTTTGGGTGGTGTAGGTCATGTAGAGCTTACTGAGGGATTTTCTAGGTTAACACTCTCCATAAATGCACGTTTCTTCCATTTGCTGCATTGTCCATCGAGTTTAATTGCTACATTTATTGTATGATGTGACCATAGCGCACCTCGTCTGGTATCGGTAAGCTCCATACTTATTGTGTGTCATGTTGTTTTTCTTGTCGATTTCCTTTTGTTGCGATTTCCTTCTCCTTGTACTTTTTTTGTGTGGCTTAGCAGTCATGGTACCACACCTATCTATCCCAATAGGGATTTAGCCGGCTTCCATTTACTAGCTTTAGTAGTAATGCTCCATCTAGCTGCTACAATTGCACCGCACTTCTGTTAGTGATGAAATGAATCACATAAGGTACTAACCAATGCATTTGTAACTTACCTAGGTGCTTCGTGAACTTGTTTTCGTATAGGAAAACCATATATCCTTGTTGGAAGTACTTCTCTTTCACATGGCGATCATGCCATGCCTTCTGCCAATCCTTTTTGACTTGTTGATGGAAACCTGCGATGAACTAATCCTCCTCAAGTTGCAACAATTGTGTCAACCGTTATTCAATATCTCCTTCATTTCTAATGCATGTTGTTGCCACTATGTGTAGTCTGGGACCATTGTACTCCATTGGAATTACCGCTTCTTAGACATAGACAAGCTTGAATTGAGTTTTCCACGTCAATCTCTTACATGTTTTTCTATAAGACAATAATATCGCAGGGATTTTTAAATCCCAAACATCATGATTTGCATTAGATACCTTTGTTTGTTCATGTTCTGGTACTTTATTGAATTCTTCGACTGTGTCATTCTCTTGTGGGTGATAGAGGGTACTCTTCTTATGTTGTATCTAAAATTCCTCAGTCATCGCACTAACCATATGATTAACAAAGTGACTTTCTTGGTCGCTCATCAGTATCTTGGGAAATCCTAACTGAGTAACCATGTTTTCAAATAAGAACCTATTTGTTGTCGTAGTTGTACAATCAGTCATTGTTGTTGCTTCCACCCATCATGTCAAATAGTCTATCACAGTGATGATGTATCGTGCTCCCATTCGTTCTCCTTGAGGATTGGTGGGTCCCAAGAAATACACTACCCATTTATCGAATGGTTGGATCGTGATATGAGGTACTAGCAACATCTATTCTTGTTGCAAGGGATTCCCTATCCTATAACAAACCTCATAGCTTTTAGCATATTCAACGGCATCATTGTGCATTGTCGGACACCATAACCTGGCTTAGAGCATCTTCATAGTGGTTGCGGGTCCTCCATAATGTCCTCCTGCAACTCTAACATGTGCCTCGACCAATATTATTTCCTGCTCATGTTGTAGGACATATTGACGTAGAATTTCATCTGGCCCCATTTAGTAGAGATGGCCCGAGATTAACTGAAAAGCCACAACTTTGACTACCAGTTTCTTCTTCTTACTCGTGGTGTAGTCCTCCAGTGCTTTGTATGTCATCAGAAATTGAATAGTTTGTTCATAATTGTAAATCCACCATTCTAATCTTAAACAAGTAAGCGTTAGGGATCCCATCCTCATGATGCTCATCTCTTCTCCTATCTCTATCCTTGATAGGTGATCTGGTCTTGTGTTNCAACTGACCAGGATTTACAATTATCTCGAAATCAAATTCTTGAAATAGTAACAACCATCAAAAAATCCCCCCCCCCCCCTCAACATAGTCTTGTTGACCAGATACTTCAGTGTTGAATGAGCTGTAAACATTTTAAAATGTCCTCCTAGAATATAGTGGTGGAATTTTTGTAATGCATACACCATCGCCAATCCTTCCCTCTCTATTGTTGTGTAACTTCTGAGTTGCGAATGCAGTTGTCAAATTAATCGTTCTGTCCCCTGATTGTGCCAAAATTACACCTAATGTGAAACTCCTTTGTCCAATCCAGAAAGAACAATATCGATGTTGTGACCATTTTTTGCTCCATAGTATTGAGACTTCGCTGACATTCATCATTCCATTAAGAATTCACATCCTTCTTCAACAATTTCTCCATTGATGTTGTGATTGCTACGTATCCCCTTATGAAATTATGATAATATCTTGTGTGACCCCACGTTTCACTAAGTTGTTTCATTTTTGTTGGTGTTCATAAGTCAACAATTACCGTGATCTTCGTGGGATCGACCAACATACCTTCCTTGCATACAATATGCCCTAACAAAATCCCAAATGGAGCACAAAATACACACTTCTTTAAATTTAATGAGATCTAATGTTGTCGACATATTTCCAACATCAATCAAATATTCACAGTGTTGTCTTTTACTAACCCATAGACAATCCAGTCGGCCATGTAGACTGCTATAAAATTATGAATGATTTCCTTCAACACAACGAAAACTATCCTCGAGAATATCTCAGGTGCATTTTTGAGACAAAACAACATTCCAGTGTACTGACAACATCCGCTCTATGATGAAAGTGGTCTTGTGCCTATCCTCCTTTGTGATTCTTATACGGTGATAGACTAAAAATCCGTCCATAAACTAGTATATTTCTTTCCCTTTGACTCATTCCAATACTTCGTTAGTGAATGGTGTTGGTAATGGTTCATGAAGAATTGCATCATTCTGCTTCCTTAGGTCGACATAGATCTATATTTCCCTTTTATTTTTGTCTTGATAGACCATTAGACTGATCCACTTTGACTCTTACATAGGTTTGATAATGACAACATCCATCATGCATTCTAGATCAGCTTTGACTCATTCCTTGTATCATGGGTTCAATATATAAGGTCGTTGCTTCACTGGTTTCACATCTAGATTTAGAGGAATTTTAATTTTTCTTAAGTCACCTGAAATCCATTTCATATCAACAAATTTTTTCAAAAATAAATCTTGGAATTCATGCAGCAAGTCACTGATGTTTTCCATTCTTGTTTCATCCTAGTAATCCCCAATATTAGCTAATTTTGGGTCCTTTGTCATCCCAATATGGACCTTTCGTATTTCAAGCGGTTGTTTAATTTTGTTGGATCATATTTTTGGTGCTACTATATCCCAACTTCCCTCTAGTTTTGGGATGTTGATAGCTCTTGGATCATCCTCATCGCCAGGCTCCCCTATTACATTGTAGCATTTCGTTATTAACTATGTTACAAGTGTCCCTTGTGCTCTTGTTAGCACTTATACTGGAACTTATTCCAACAAAATATTGAAAATGTGCTGAATTTCCTTATGTATGATCAAATCATCATTCACAAAGCTAAAAGTATGAGTGAAACTGACATTCAATTCATCCCACGTTGTGATTTCCCTTCGTAGCTCAGTTGAAACGTACAATCACCTTGGTATCTCGTCCAAGGTATGGATGAATGCATGTACTCATTCTTCCTTTGGCTTCAATACCCACGAAGTTTGTCATGCAAACATATGACCCTTGGGATCGTTCCTTCCATTAGATTTCATCCCTTGGTAGTGTTCTGATTTCCCCAAATTGAACTTCCATTAGTCTACGACATATTTTCAGGTCTCTTATTGAGATGTTATGTGCAACCCACCATCCTGTCGGAGTATCCTTCAACGATTCTTATAGAGCTAAAATTCACTGAGGTTCTGATACTTTCTCATCGAATTCATCAATAAAACCATCTAGGTTAGGTATACCTTCATAAGTCGACAGTTCGATGACCTCTGTTACGACCCAGCGCAACAACTGAGTGACTGGTCCACATTTTCAGACCGATACTTCATGTAATCGATTCTGACAGTTCTCTAGTGCATCGCCAGAGTCTCATGATGTAGATCTAGTACTTCACCAGCCTAGCTCTTTTTAATGTTCCAAGATCTGATATACAGATCAGAACACTAATCTTGCTGCAAATTGAATTAAAATTTCTGAATCAAACTTGTGCACTCAATCAGTCAAATTTGAACTAGGAAAATAGGGGTATTTTTGCTGAGAAATGAATACAAAGGGAAGTGGATGATGGAAGAAATAAAGGACAAAATTTAGTACTAATAGGGTGTCTTCCCTAACACATTTATATCAGGTACCATTTAGGTTTCAGAGTCAGCTATGTTGAAACTTACTCCCACGCTTATGGGTCACCTAACTGTGAAACTAGGAAGACATTTTATCATGTACAATCAACCAAGGGTTATGGGTAAGGTCAATAGGTGTGGTATGACTGATAAAAATGATTAAATAAGTTTTCAGATAGTAAATGACATATCTGGAGTGATCTAATGCTGTTTGGGATTATTTGGAGAAAATTGGCACTTTTATCCTAGGGAGACTCTGCACAGTGGAGGATGCCCAAACAGTGTACGAACTAAACTAAATATAAGTATTAAGGTTGGTATATATATTTGTGTAATTAAAAAACCTACATCAACTTTCATAATGGAAAATGGATGCACAAAACTATCTGAATTAATAAAAATGTAAAACTAGTAATTTTCTATTGGCCATCTAGCATAGGTGTACAAAAATGCATGAATTTCGTGTCATAAAGTTATCATAACTGATAATGGAATTTAATATAGATAAATAAATATTCATTTAAAATATTAAAACATTCATGCACCTTCTCATGGTCATTACTATATTCTACTTGCATTAAACTTCTCAATTCCCTCATATATGGTAAAATAGAAGCTCACTCATGGAAAATTTGACATGTGATATTACTGAACATAATTATTATAGTATGACAGAGATAAAACTCAAAGATTTGGGATCATACCATCAATAATAATTTGGAGTATTGATCACTCCAAAATGGGACTCAAAACAGTGAGCAAGAGGCCCAAATATGACATCAAGATGGATGGGAGAGTAGGTGAAGCTTTCACTTCACTGAAGAGAATGGATGCAGTGGATGTATGATATGAAGATATGGTGTTGTAAATTATCTCTCCAACACCTGCAATGAAATAGAAAGGGAGGAAGAATATAGGGGAAGGAAGGACTTGGGGCACATCTCCCAAAAGACTGAGGCATAACACTCAGTAGAAGTTATGCTTCACATTAACACAAATCAATCATCAACCAAACTCAGTAAAGGAGCTCAAATTATCATTAAATATATCATAAATGACTTGTTTAGTAGGTATAGGTGTCCTTTGAAAGAAATTCATCCACTTAGAAACCCTAACCTAACCATGAATGCGCCCTCCTTGAGAATTTTAGCAAGTTTGAGTCCTCAAAGATGTTTCTATTCTTGTATCCTTCATCCCATTTGAAAACCGTGCTTTCCTTAAATGAAAGTTTCCGGTTTTTTCCTCGTATATTTTTCTTTACTTTCCTTGTTTTTTTTTGAAAACTTTTCTATCATTCATGCTTTTGAGGCTGAGCCTCCAAAAGGAAAATACACCCTCCTTTGATCAATTTTTTCTCTTTTGTGTCTGGCTCCTTTTCTTTGGATTTTTAGCACTTTTCTTTTTCCTATATGACTTCTTTTGTCATACAATTTCTAATTCTCCTCCTCGGAAAGTTGGATTTCCCATTGCACCCTCCTAACATGTGTTAGCACTAATTTATTTTTGTTGCAGTTGGTCTTATTGCCTTGAAACTTCTGATTTTATATTGGTGATTAGGTGGTTTTCAAATTTTTCTCATTAAACAATTTAAAATAAAAAAATCAAGTTGGAAAGGAAAAGGGGTTAAAAGGTTTTGAACAAAAGAAAAAGAGCATTTTATACTCAGTGATGGTGCATAAATTCATTTATTTTAAATAAGGTTTTCAAACACATTGGTTATATGTATAAATTTTGGCTTTATAAGTCAATTTTTTATATTTTATCAAAGTTTATTGTTTATTAAAATGAATATATTTTATGAAAAATCAGACAAAGTTCTATTTTTGTAAAATGGGTCTAAGCCCAAGCTCAACATCGAGAGCCTATATGGTTTCTTGGGGCCCAAGCATTCAACATATCAAAGTGCACCATCAACATGCCAAGCATCAAGTATTATTACATTTGTTGTTCCTTGGTATATGATGCAACTATTGGAGTTTATAAACAATTCAAGTGTCACTCTCCTGGTGAATGTGGGATAACACTTCATTACAAAAGACATATGAAACGCAGGTATGAAAATTGACAATGTTAAATTCGTTGGTTTTTTTAATAATGGGTAAAATATAAAGAACGACGCCAAAGGTTTGCGACTCCGATGGTTTGCATTATTTGGGCTGATTTCAGTGGTGAGACTATCTCTTACCAGCAAAGAGTTTTGTCATTGGGCGATTCTTGTGGAATTCACGGCTACCATTTTATTTTCAGTATCAATCTCACATTTAAATGTATGATGAATTTTTTTTAGTACTCTTAGAGAAAAGGCACAATTGAAGAGAGGGACACTCATTTATGCCAGATTCGAATCTCCTTGAGGAAAAAAAATGCAGGTGAAAGTGTTGGCCAGAGGAGGGCACTAGCATACAACCCAGGAAAAGAAGAGGGTGCATTATATTTGCAGCCAAGTATGGTGAAGTAATGAGAAATATCACCGGCCAAGGAAATATAACATGTTCTTGAAAATCAAATCAGCAATCAATGGTGCAGATCAAAGCCCAAACCATCCAATGATTAGCATTGATTCCACGACATCAACATGTGAGGAGAAACTATATTTTCAAATTTGTGAAATAAACTTGCTCGTGGTCAAATGGAAACACATGTCCAACATCCATCGCTCAGCTAAACAAATCCATGGATGAGGAAAATTCCGCTACATCAACATGCAAGGAGAAATTAAGTTTTGAGATTTGCAGAATTTTTATACCGTGTGCAAGTTTTGACATGTGCTTGGTCAGTGACTTCTTGACTAAGAGATCAAGAGTATTATAAAATTCTACAGATTGAAAGAGAAGTTTAGTTAAAATTCCAAATTTGAGTGGAATTTTATATAGTGGGCAAGTTAAAACATTGTGGAAGTTGCAAATGATGCTTTTGCATGGGCTTCACAAATTTTGGTGAAAAGATAATTGAGATCCACATTTTTTATTCTCTGTTCAAGGAATGAATGGGAGACATACTTGGTGCTCGTGTAGAGTATAAATTTCTTTGAACATAGCTAGTTTCTGGTCTCCTTGATGCAATAGGCGATTTTCAAAACCCCCATGTTCAGACACATGCATCAGATACAATCTTGAAATTCAATGAAGAATGGTACATAGACTGATCAATAGAATCCTATATGTTCCTTCAAGCTGATGAAAAAATAATTAGTTCTATTAATCTAAGTCAAACAATTCATTTTAATGTGAAAGAACCATTGGTAAATGTAAAAGTTGCAGATATTTTGGTACTTTACCAATCAACTTCAAAGAACTATTTGTAGAAAACAAAGAAGCATTTTCAAAAAATGAAAGAGGTTTTACATCCCAACATGATGATATACAATAAAATCTCTCAGTTTTTACACAGGTGCTAAGGATTGGGAGAATCGAAGTCATCTTCAGAGGGAAAATGTTTAGATTTCAAAATGATTGTTATAATCATCAAATGAAAAGAACTATTTACATCAAATAAAGTTTAATTTTGAGAAAATGAGAGAGAATTTTATTCAAAACATGCCTATCTACAATAACCTCTCTCAATTTTCACACAGGTGCTATGGTTTAGGAGAAACAAAGTCACTTTTACAGGTAATTTTTCATGTTTTCCAAAGGACTATTTCAGCCATCAAATTCAAAGAATTGTTTCAGACAAATGGAATTTAATTTTACAAAACTGAGAGAGGTTTGTATTCTTAACAGGCCTATCGTCAAAAACCTCCTTCTGTTTTTTCACAGTTATGACATCTTGTAATAATTTAAAAGATCTTCACAAGTTACTTTTCTAGAAATTTACAATTTTACTATCTGAGTCATCCGTTTCAAAGGCAGATTACGAAGAGTTGAAGATGAGATTGGAGAAACGAAGACATGGGTTTTTTTGGGAAGATGGTAAATTACAAAATTGTCCTTCAGTTTTCACACAGCTATCACCATGAGAGATATGCAAGACAGACTTTGAAACCTATTGTTTAGCAGTCCGCATCTTGAAATGAAGGGAATTTGTTCTAACTGTTTTTATTTTTAGAAATCAGTTAGGTTTCAAATTCAAGGTTAGGTAGAATTTATTTTGATATAAATTCAAATGTAACTGAAATTTTTTGGGGTTGGAACCCATAAGTTTGGACTGATGTTTTTGTGAGAACTTATATTTTGAATGAAATTACAGAGCTGAATGCTAGCTAATCTTCAAAGATTCATGTGTTGTTATGTTACAGTCTGTGCCTTCTTTCCTTGTGAATGTTTTCTAAGTTTTTACCTTCCATTCTGTTTCTTTCATATCTAAACATAGTTTTTAATATTTTCAGAATTCATACATGTTATGCTCTCACTATTGTTTCAAATATTCACAAACATTTCCTCTAAAGTTGATATGGAATTCATCTTGTGATGCTCTATATTGATGTATTGTTCATGTTTCTCTCCTATCACCTGAAAATCAATGAATGACTGTAACTGAATGATTATATTCCCTTTGTTGAAATTCTGTGTATGAAGCTTTATATTATCTTTATCTATTTTGACTCCATTGCCCAATGGTTATATGTGTTGTTTCAACCATCCGCATAATTTAAATTATTGACTCCAATATCCGACCTTGTTAAATTTATATCTGAGAGACCCCTCTCTGGAAAGAAAAGGTAGTTTCTTTCTAAAAGTGGTTTTTGCTGTTACATTGAGATTGCCTTTCACAACCGTAGGTATATTTTGAGTGATAAAAAATTGGCGCTGTTACCAGGGAACGAAGGTTCAAATCTTCCCTGGGTATGAACGACATAGTTTCAAATTTGATTGTTGATGGTGAAAAATAGTCAAATATCAGCAAGGTTATGCATCTTTCACCTGGAGACTCCATCTTCGAAGAATCCAATTTTCAGAATTCCTATGGTGACTCCATTGTCAAAAGATTACAAAGTTTAAAGAGTTGATTCAGTTTATTCATTTGTCGAGATGAGTTCTTTGTCTGCAAGGTATGCTCCTATGAATCGTGCTCACATTCCTGGCTTTCCAAATCAAATACCTAAAGTAAATTGGCAAACATGTCTTCCAAATTTTAAAGATCAAAAGAATGATGATGCTACCCTTCATTTGGTTAGATTTCATATGCATATACATAAGCTATGAGTTAAATTGCATGAGGATTATTTAATGAAAATGTTCATGGCTATTTTAGAAGGAGATGCAAGGTCATGGTATGAAGGGTTACCATCAGAAATTTTATTTTCCCTTACTGATTTTTATACAGTATTTCATGAACATTACAAAAACCAATACCCCTCCTTGTTGCTAGTTCAAGATTATTGTACACATTTTAAAGGTTTCATTGGAGATTTGGAAAACATGTATAGTGATGATTAGTTAGTGGATGAAGAGATTTTAGAAATTTTATATGAGAAGACATTTCAGAAAAAAGAAGTACAAATTAGCCATATTCGCATTCAAGAAAAATCTTAGCAGTTAATAATTTCTCCCTCCACTGAAAGAGACATGAGCCAAAACTCTAATTCAACCAACTACATTTCTTTTCCTGAAGTAGATGATAATTTGCTGTAGTATTGTCAATATTTGTGTGACCAAGAAGGAAGTTTGGATGTTCAATCAAACCCTTCTTCATATTATTCAACTTCCGAAGTTTTGTTTCAAGATGAGGCTGCTTATTCCCAATCAGAAAATTCCTTTTTGCGGCAGCAATTTCCTCTAAGTTATAATGCTTCTGTAGGTGATTACATAAAGAATTCTGATTCTTGAAATTTTCAGTCTTACAATCCCTCCACATATTTATTTTCTAAAAATTCAATTAAAGAGAAATCATACCTTGGATTAGAATTGGAAAAAAGATATGAGCATGAAGATGATCAACCTAGTGATGTGAAAGAAGAGGGTTATACTCTTGATGGTTTTTCTGAAGATTGCAGTCAGCCTGTTAAAAATTATGTTAGTGATGGTTTTAAAGAAAATTTTAGTCTACTTATATATAATGAAAAGGAAGAGCAATCATTCCATCAATCTCAATATGTGAAAGAACCAACAGTGTGCAATAAACAAAGGGATCACAAAGAAGGAGATGAGGACTCTCAATGGGATGTTTCTTTAAATCTTTCCAATTCAGAAACATTTTGTCAAGAAGACATCTTTCTACTTAATCTTGTTGAAGAACAAAATGATATTCCTCTTGAAGTGCTTGAGAATAATGGAGTTGTAAATTTAGAAATATTAAATGAAGTTGCTGATATATCATTTAGAAATAATCATGAGAATTCCTTTCAAAGCTCTTTTAAAGATCCGTTTGACAATATGCAAGAAGAGTTAATTTTTGGAAAGCCTTCTAATGGTAAGCAAATGATGGAGTATATTGAAGGTTGTCATGCTTTTTATGATCCAGTAGCAGAATACATGGATAAATTTTTCAGATGGGCTAGTTGGTTATGCGTTTGCAGCAAAGGACAAATTTTTCATCATAACCTATTGCTATTTTGCTCTTATGTTCTAATTTCAATCAAGCATGAGGAAGAAATGGAATTATTGGATAAATTGCTTGATTGGCTTCATTGGAATTCAGATTTCGCTTGATTGGGAATTTGTGCTTAGTTAAGTAGGATAGGTAGGCATGAATAAGCTCAACATGGAGAGCATTTCTTTCAGCAGTTTTCAGTTTGGTTTCAATTTCAAGTGCAATTCAGTTACATGTTTAGGTTTGCAGTCACAGTTAGTTTTTAGTCTTTAGAGTATGGACAGGTTGCAGGTTGAAAGAGTGGAATTTGTTTGTAGAATGGTTTCAGTTGATGGTTCAGTTCAGGACATGCTGAGGGTTTCAAGGAAATATTGGGGACAACCCAATAGATTTGGCACTTAGTCTATGGGGTTGTTTTCTACCTTGAAGGGAGGATAGCATCCCTAGTGGAGCCAGCTGTTAGCACTAAATTATTTTTGCTACAGTTGGTCTTATTGCCTTGAAACTTTCGATTTTATATTGGTGATTAGGTGGTTTTCAAAGTTTTCTCATTGAACAATTTATAATAAAAAAATCAAGGTGGAAAGGAAAAGGGGTTAAAAGGTTTTGAACAAATGAAAAAGAGAATTTTATACTCAGTGATGGTGCATAAATTCATTTATTTTAAATATGGTTTTCAAACACATTGGTTATATGTATAAATTTTGGCTTTATAAGTCTAATTTTTTATATTTTATCAAAGTTTATTGTTTATTAAAATGAATATATTTTATGAAAAATCAGACAAAGGTCTATTTTTCTAAAATGGGGCTAAGCCCGAGCTCAACACTGAGAGCCTATATGGTTGCTTGGGGACCAAGCATTCAACATATCAAAGTGCATCATCATCATCCCAAGCATCAAGTATTATTACATTTGTTGTTCCTTAGTATATGATCCAACTATTGGAGTTTATAAACAATTCAAGTGTCACTCTCTCGAAGAATGTGGGATAACACTTCATTACAAAAGACATATCAAATGCAGGTATGAAAATTGACAATGTTAAATTCATTGGTTTTTTTTAATAATGGGTAAAATATGAAGAACAATGCCAAAGGTTTGTGACTCTAATGGTTTGCATTATTTGGGCCGATTTTAGCGGTGATACTATCTCTTATCAACAAAGAGTTTTGTCATTGGGCGATTCTTGTGGAATTCAGGGCTACCATTTTATTTCCAGTATCAGTCTCACATTTACATGTATGATGAATTTTTTTTTTAGTACTCTTGGAGATAAGGCACACTTGAAGAGAGGGACACTCATTTATGCCAGAGTCGAGTCTCCTTGAGGAAAAAGGATGTAGGTGAAATGTTGGCCAGAGGAGGGAACTAGCATACAACCCAGGAAAAGAAGAGGGCACATTCTATTAGCAGCCATGTATGGTGAAGTAATGAGAAATATCACAGGCCAAGGAAATATAACATGTTCCTGCAAATCAAATCAGCAATCAACGGCACAGATCAAAGCCCAAACCATCCAACGGTTAGCATTAATTCTATGACATCAACATGTGAGGAGAAAATATATTTTCAAATTTGTGGAATAAATTTGCTCATGGTCAAATGGAAAGACATGTCCAACATCCATCACTCAGCTAAACAAATCCATGGATGAGGAAAATTCCGCTACATCAACATGCAAGGAGAAATTAAGTTTTGAGATTTGCGGAATTTTTATATCGTGTACAAGTTTTGACACATTCTTGGTCAGTGATGTCTTCCATAAGAGATAAACAGTATTAGAAAATTCTGCAGATTGAAAGAGTAGTTTAGTTAAAATTCCAAAATTGAGTGGAATTTTATATAGTGGGCAAGTTAAAACATTGTGGAAGTTGCAAATGATGCTTTTGCATGGGATACACAAATTTTGGTGAAAAGATAACTGAGATCCACATTTTTTGATTCTCGGTTCAAGGAACGAATGGGAGACATACTTGGTGCTCATGTAGAGTATAAATTTCTTTGAACAGAGCTAGTTTTTGGTCTCCTTGATGCAATAGGTGATTTTCAAAAACCCCATGTTCAGACACATGCATCAGATACAATCTTGAAATTCAATGAAGAATGGTATAGAGACTGACCAATAGAATCCTATATTTTCCTTCAAGATGGTTAAAAAATAGTTAATTTTATTAATATAAGTCAAACAGTTCATTTTAATGTGAAAGAACCATTGGTAAATGTAAAAGTTGCAGATATTTTGGTACTTTGCCAATCAACTTCAAAGAACTATTTCTGGAAAAAATAGAATCATTTTAAAAAACATAAAGAGAATTTTCATCCTAACATGATGATCTATAATAAATTGTCTCAGTTTTTACAAAGGTGCTAAGGATTGGGAGAATCGAAGTCATCTTCAGAGGGAAAATATTTAGATTTCAAAATGACTGTTATAGTCATCAAATGCAAAGAAATGTTTACATCAAATGAAGATGAATTTTGAGAAAATGAGAGAGGATTTTCTTCATAACATGCGTATCCACAATAAACTCTCTCAGTTTTCACACAGGTGCTATGGTTTAGGAGAAACAAAGTCATTTTTACAGGCCATTTTTCATGTTTTTCAAAGGACTATTTGAACCATCAAATTCAAAGAATTGTTTCAGACAAATGGAATTTAATTTTACAAAACTGAGAGAGGTTTGTATTCCTAACATACCTATCATCAAAAAAATACTTCATTTTTACAGAGTTATCACAAGTTGGAACAATTTAAAAGATCTTCATAAGTTATTTTTCCAAAAATTTACAATTTTACTATCTAAGTCATTTGTTTCAAAGGAAAATTCCGAGGAGTTGAAGATGATTTTGGAGAAAAAAAGACATGGGTTTTATCGGGAACATCGTAAGTTACAAAAACCTCCTTCAGTTTTCACACATCTACCACCATGAGAGCTATGCAGGAGGGACTTTGAAACATATTGTTCAACAGTCCCCATCCTAAAATGAAGGGAATTTGTTGTAACTATTTTTATTTTTAGAAATTAGTTAGGTTTCAAATTTAGGGTTAGGTAGAGGTTATTTTTCTATAAATTCAAATATAATTGAAATTTTTTGGGGTTGGAACCCATAAGTTTGGACTGATTTTTTTGTGAGAACTTATATTTTGAATGAAATTAGAAATCCAAATGCTAGCTGATTTTCAAAGATTCATGTGTTGTTTATGTTACAATCTGATCCTTCTTTCCTTGTGAACGTTTTCTAAGTGTTTACCTTCCATTCTGTTTTCTTTCATATCTGAACGTAGTGTTTAATAGTTTTAGAATTCATACATGTTATGCTCTGACTATTGTTTCAGATATTCACAAACATTTCCTCTAAAGTTGATATGGAATTCATCTTGTGATGCTCTATATTGATGGACTATTCATGTAAAAATCAATGAATGACTGTAACTGAATATTATCATTCCTTTGTTGAAATTCTATGTATGAAGCTTTGTATTATCTTTATCTGTTTTGACTCCATTTCCCAATGGTTATATGTGTTGTTTCAACCATCTGCATAATTTAAATTATTGACTCCAATATTTGTCCTTGTTAAATTTATATCTTAGAGATCCCTCTCTGGAAAGAAAAACCAGTTTCTCTCTAAAAGCGGTTTTTGTTGTTACCTTGAGATTTCCTTTCACAACCTTAGGTATATTTTGAGTGATAACAACATGGAAAGCTTAATTCCACATATTATTTGCATGTTAATTGATTAATAATAAAAATAGAACTAAGTATAATCCTCATAGATAATGTTTCGACAAAATTCCCTAGGCTAGAGTAATTAATGTTACTTGGAACCCCTAGGAGTTTTTGCATGGTCAACAATTTGGTGATCGAAATTGAGGGGATGTGACATTCCTCCCCTCCCAAACCTGCTTGTTCTCAAGCAGAAGCACCAGCAAGTGCTGCAAATGTTTTTTTTCACCATGTTTCCGTTGCACCACTATGATCATAGTCATTTCTTTGATGACCACTTCTTTTAACAAAATTTTCAACCCAGTTAAGGTGACTGAGTAGAATTCTTGGATCCCACTTCCTCCTCTGTAATGAACCAAATATTGCTTCCCCTTTGGAAATATTCCATTCCCAAGAATTCTAGGGTCCCATGGTTTTATCTAGCTCCTTACAACCATCAGTAAAAACAACAAAATTTTATCATTGTAGAGGATGAAAATGAGGTTGTGAAAATCATACCACCATGGAATTTCATCTCTCCCCATGTGAAACTGAATATTTGTGAGAATCCCCCACCAATCATGGAATTCCTTAATGTGGGACCTAATCATATTTAGTATCTCTACCATATGTAACTCAATGTTCTAGGAATCATCGAAACATACATCATTTCTATTCTTAAGGAACAAGTGGTGATTCCCTATGGGGGTGCTCATCTCCGACATGTCCCTACTCATCCAATCCATGGAATGTTTTGTACCCAGTGCATCCAATGGCTGTTGGACATTTCTTATTTTCTTCTCACATGGTAAAAAAATGCCATATGCATCTATGGGCCTGCTACAAATGCAAATAAAACTTCTACCTATGTGATCCAAGCTTGCACACCCTTTAGTCTCCATCTCTCTTATGTATCTTCCTATCCAATCCATGTGTGGATGAATGACATCAAGTGGTAGAAATATTAGCTATTTTTCTATTGAGAAGGTAATAGTGCATCTCTTAAGTCACCTTGAACACCTATGGGAGCCTCCTGCTCCTCATGTGGCACCAACAAGGAAAATTACTTCTCCCAATTTTCATCCCCAATTGATGTGGCTAAAATAGGAGTGTGAGTAGAACTGTGAATCAGTTCTCTACAATACTTATCCACCCATATTATGGATATATCTTATTCATCACTAGATGATTCAAAGAATGTGAGCTCATCAAAATCTTCCAGGGAGAATAGAATCTCTCTAGAAAACAACTCTTTTTTTCTTTGGAAAAGATTAAGTGTTTGGTTCTCTTTAAACTTATCTGCACAGTCCTCAAGAACATGAAAAAATAAATGCATCTCATTATCCACCATCTCATGAGATTCCTCCATATGATCAGGAATGCAATCATCCTTGTGAAGATGGTTGAATGGCGTGTAGGAGGGTAGGTAAAATCTTTGCAACTTCTCGTGAAGTTTCTCTATCTCCATATGGGACTCTTGGAGTGCAAATTGAGTGCTCTTCAAGGAATAATGGGTGGTAAATAATTATTTTGTGAGATTTTAATTCTCCTCTTCATCCTTCAAGGATGCTCCATGCAACAAATAAACCAGCTCAAGTAAACTGTCTCTATCGGAAAGAAATTGGAGAAATTTACCTTTGGTGCTTGTCATGGATTTATGAAACTTATCCATGTCTTCCATGGATTATTTCTTCTCCAAATTCCAACAGAGATATGTCATCAATGAATTGGATCCATGGATTGTGTGTAGGGCCTCTTTGATCTTTCTCTCACTCAGCTTTAGTGACCCTGAGAGGAAACAAGGTGTTGGAAGATGAACCTCTTCTTCTTCACTGCAAATAACTTGCAATAACTTGTGCTTCTCTTCATGAATCTTGGTTTCTGATTTCCCACTTGCAGGACTATATGGTTCATATCTCTCCTCAATGATGATAGGGGGATGTGAATTTTTACAAATGTCAAGACTCACTTCTGATGTGGTTTCAACTTCATCTTGCTGCAAGAGAGTACAAAAATATGAATTGTTTTCCTTCATATTTCCTAGTTCACACCCAAATCGTAGGGGCTTTTCTTCCACTTCATGAGGAAGTGAAAATGATGATTTCAGATCTGATATTTGTTCTTCTTTTGGATCTGACTGAAAATATACCTTATCATCATAAATATCATCACCCTCCTTTGCACTGATTTGGTGTTCACCAACATAGCAACTAGGAGTGAACTGTTTTCTCTCACCATTGTCCTTCATTCTACAGTCCTGATAGGAAAGTGCAACATTTTCAATCTCCCATGAATCAAATAGCTATAAGTAATTGTTCCTGCTGCAAAAATCAGAGCCTTTATCACCCATGTCCTTCATGTTACAATCTTCCTGAAGTGATACTAAGGTGGCTTGCTCCTCCACCAAATTTTCTGGCTCACACCCAAGTGATGTGGCCTTTTTGTATTCTTCCTTATGTGGCTCTAGATTTGACTATAACTCTGATTTTCAATGTTATTTTGTATGTGATCTAAAATTTGTTTCTTCACCCATACATGATCCAACATCCTTATCAGTGATCTACATATCAACTACAAATAATTTGGAAGTGCATTCAACTTCTTTTCTTCTTCTATGTAGTCACCTTGAAGTGACTTTCACTCCACCTCATGGATATTTGTCTTTGATTCATTTCTCTTCTTCATCAAGGAGCTTGATTCTTCTTCATCAAGATGCTCACTATAATTTTTTTTGGAAAAAATACAAACATCCTCTTACTGCTTGGACAAGCAGATGGATTTGATTAATCTTCCTTCCTTCCTCCTCTTTTGGCTCCAGGTGGAAACCTTCTAGTATCCACTTCCTTGCACACTTCATCAACCATATGTGAAATCCTTTTCATTTTTTCCCCACAGTAGGTATCTTTGAACATCTTTTGTATCTCAACAGTGCAGTACTCTCGAAAAGATAAAACCCCCCTTATCTCTTCCTTCAAGGCATAATATTCCATGGAATACTTGAGGGGTTCCTTAGAGTTCCTTCCATTGAAAATTTGGCCATTGATTCTTGTATATTTATGCCAAAGAGATTGATCATAAGATGAGAGCCAGAAATCATCCATATGATTTATACTGGATCTACCTGAGGTACTACACGAGGGCTCTTCATAGCCTTCATGTTCAGACTGCTCAAGGTCTTCTTCAATCATTGGTAGGAGCCTCATGGATTCCTGATAGGATGAATCATAGATGTAATCATTTTCATTACTTAGTAGACCTACATCAACATAGGCGTCATCTTCGTCTTCATACCTTCTGCAGTATTCTTCATAGTTCTCATCAAAGTCTTGCTTAGAGTATGGCATGGCTAAAAATGTTTATTCTTCTACTTGAGAGTTTATTTTCCATAGGCTGGGCCAAGGAAAGAGATTTGATACCACTGTAATGTTTAAAGATCTGATATACATATCATAACACTAATCTTGGTGCAAATTGAATTAAAATTTCTGAATCAAACTTGTGCACTCAATTAGTCAAATTTGAACTAGGAAAATAGGGGTATTTTTGTTGAGAAATGAATACATACGGAAGCGTGATGGAAGAAATAAAGGAAGAAAATTAGGACCGATAGATTTTATTTCCAAACACATTTAGATCAGAGGCCATTTATATTTCATATTTAGTTATGTTGAATCTTACTCCCATGCTTTTGGGTCACCTAACTGTGAAACTAGGAAGAAATTTGGTCATATCCAACTAACCAAGGGTTACAGGTAATGTATAGAGGTGTGTTATGACTAATAAAATGTATTAAATAAGGTTTTATATATTAAATAACATATCTAGAGTGATCAGAGGTTGTTTGGAATGATTTGGGGAAAATTGGCAATTTTTTCCCGAGGAGACCCTACGTAGTGGAGGCTACCCAAACGATGTATGTCCCGAATGAAATATCAGTATTAAGGTTGGTATGGATAGTGGGTTTATTACACAACCTACAACAACTTTCATAATGGAAAATGGATGCACACAATTCTCTAATTTACTAAAAATGTAAAACTAATACTATTTTAGTAGCCATCTAGCATAGGTGTACAAAAATGCATGAATTTTCTATCAGGAAGTTATCAAAACTGATAATGGAATTTCATAGAGATCCATACATATTCATTTCACATATTAAAACATTCATATACCTTATCATGGTCATTACTATATTCTACTTGCATTACACTGCTCAAATCCCTCATATATGTTCAAATAGAAGCTCACTCATGGAAAATTTGACCCAAGAGATTACTAAACAAAATTATTACAGTATTGTTAACACCCAAAAATGGTTAAATACCTCATCTACCCCATTACATGGCTCATTTTTCCACTTTC
>LPNX010683888.1:1291080-1345141 GCA_001517045.1 Pseudotsuga menziesii | reverse complement strand
TTATTTCAGTTATAGCTTTTAATTCATATATCATTGAACTGCTACTAAGGAATCCATATTCCTTAGTAGGTGCTCATTCGCACAAGCTAGGGCTCAAACCCTAGCAACAAGTATGACAGAGGTAAAAATCATATATTTTGGATGAGCACATAAAGAATAAGTTGGAGGACTGATATCTCCAAAATGGGACTCAAAACAATGGGCAGGAGGTACAAATCTGACATCAAGATGGATGGGAGCGCAGGTGAAGCTTTCACTTCAATGTAGCTCAACTTCACTAGAGAGAATGGTTGTAATGGATTTCTGATCAGAATATATGGTGATGTAAATTAGCTCTCCAACACCTGCAATGAAACATAAAGAGAATAAAAAGAGAGGCAAAGGAAGAACTTGGGGCACATCTCCCAAAATACCGAGGAACAACACTCAGTAGAAGTTATGCTTCACATGAAAACAAATCAATAATCAACTAAAATGAGTAAAAGATCTTGAATTGTCATTAAATAGATCACAGGTGACTTATTTAGCAGTTATAGGTGAGCTTTGAGAGCAAGCCATACACTTAGAAACCCTAACCTAAACATGAATGCGCCCTCCTTGATAATTTTAGCAAGTTTGAGTCCTCAAAAATGTTTCCAATCTTGTATCCTTCATCCCATTTGGAAACTACGCTTTTCTTAACTAAAAGTTTCCTTCTTTATTCCTAACAATTTTTTTTTTTACTTTCCTGCTTTTCTTTATGACAAATTTTTTGTCTTTCCTACTTTTGAGACTGATCCTCCAAAAACAAATTGTCCCCTCCTTTGATCAATTGTTGCCTCTTTTGTGTCTGGATTTTTTTCTTTGGATTTTTAGCACTTTCCTTTCTCCTATCTGATTGATTTTGTCATACAGTTTCTAATTCTCCTACTTGGAAATTTGGATTTCCCATTGTTCCCTCTTGACATGGAACCCCTAGGAGTTTTGGCATTGTAAACACTTTGGTAATCAAAACTGATGGGACATGAAAATCCTCCCCTCCCATATATACTTGTCCTCAAGAAGAAGCACCATTGAGTGCTGCAAATGTTTTCTTTCACTATGTTTCCACTACACCACTATGATCATAGTCATTTATTTGATGACCACTTTGTTTAAAAAAAATGTCAACCCAGTTAAGGTGACTAAGTAGAATTCCTAGATCCCACTGCCTCCTCTGTAAGGACCCAAATTTTGCTTCTCCCTTTGGCTATATTCCATTCCCAAGAATGCCAAGGTCCCGTGGTTTTATCTGGCTCCTTCCAACCATCAGTAAAAACAATAAAATTTTATCATTGTAGAGGATGAAAAATAGGTTGTGAAAATCATACCACCATACTAGAAGTTCATCTCTCCCCATGCCAAACTAAAGATTCATAAGACTCTCCCACCAGTCATGGAATTCGTCAATATGGGACTGAATCATATTGAGTCTATCCACCATATGTAACTCAATGTGCCAGGAAGCATTGAAATATACATCATTTTTGTTCTCAAGAAATAGGTGGTAATTTCGTGTGGGGGTGCTCATCTCCAACGTGTCCCTACTCATCCAATCCATGGAATTTTCTATACCTAATGCATCCAATGGCTTCAATAAATTTCTTATCTACTTCTCACATTATAAAACAATTCCATATGCATCTTCTGCTACAAATGCAAAGAAAAGTTTTACCTATGTGAGCAAAGCTTGCACACCCTTTAGTATCCATCTATGTTATGTATCTTCCTATCCAATCCATGTGTGGATGAACGAAATCAAGTGGCATAAATATTTACCTATGTTGCTTCTGAGAAGGTAATGGTTCATCTCTCAAGTCATCTTTAACACCTATAGGATCCTCCTTCTCCTCATGTGGTACCAACAAGGAAAATTCCTTCCAATTTTCATCCCCACGTATGTGGCTAAAATAGGAGTGTGAATAGAACTATGAATCAAATCTTTGCAATACTTATCCACTCATATTAAGGCTTCATATTCTTCATCACTGGATGATCCAACCAATGTGGGATCATCTGGCTCTTCCATGGAGAAGAGACTCTCTCCAAAAAACAACTCTTGTTTTCTGTGTGTTATCGAATAAATCTACTCAAGCAGACTCAAGCCAAATCTCCCTAGTCCAGGTGGATCTAGAACAAATCAATTACATAGTAAAATCTACATTACTATATCAAATATAAATGCAAGACAACAGATAGATCACTTACCTGCAGTATGCAAATCCTCTTCTCTCTTTGTTGATCCAAGCTCTAGAGCCTTTAGATCTCCAACTAAAAAACCCTGTAAAGCAAGTGGAAACAAGTAAATAGTACATTCCTTTCCAAAAATGAATTGAGTAAGCTAATAGTTAAGGAATAAATATCTAAACATCATTAACAACATCAATGTTTATGGAAAGAGATCTGTATTAATGTAATCAAGGAGATACATAGAATTACATAAAGAAGGAAATTCGCAACCTAGCCTTAACAATGCAATATTCCATCCAACAATCCAAGCGAAGGAAATCCTCCAAATCAATCTAGTAAGCCTCCCAAAGGATGATATGGATCACCTAGAAATTCCACCAGCATAATAGTACCATAATCATTCCTCCCTTCAAAATGGAGAGAGGGTTTAATCTATAAGGCTAAAGGGATAGATTAGGTTGAGGATTAGGAGGAGGTATCTAAAGGATATTCCCCATAGGTTAGGAACCAAATGCCACCTCACCTATATGATAGGGATAATCCTCCACCTCATACACCTTCAAGAAGGGTCTCGAAGCTTCACTTTTTTCCCTCAAAACACCACCGACGCATTTTCCATGAAGGGAAAGAGAACCACTGACACACCTTGTAGTGGGAGATAGATCCCTGACACCGATGCACCTAGAATTAAGGGAAATAGGACCATCGGCATACCTATCATGAAGGGAAAGATCGTCGACCTTCCTAAAAAGGGAATAAAGGCAAGAAAAATCTCAATATCAATCAACTTTAGAAGAGGGAACTTTAGGGATTAGGAATAGGGTTAACACATGGCTTAACATGATGCAATTTTGGTTTAACATAATGCCTCCCAAAGCATTAATTTAGAGGAATGTGATAGGTGAATTCTTTGAGAAGTGAAGAAATCGAAGGCAACAACGTTGGGTGGAAGCTGTTGTAGCACAGCTGACCCAAATATCATATAAATAATAACATGGCTGCCGACCAATACAATGAAGATCCATGATAGTAGATATCAGCTAAAACAATCATGGCTGGTAGAAACAAGCATAGATCCATGATGAGATGATAACACAACCACAACCAATACAAAGTGGATCCATGTAATATGACTGAAAAAAAACTCCATCGCCACCTGGGAGAAGATATTTGATAACCCAAGGTCTTCAAGACAAACCTACAACAATAAAAATCTAACCATGTGATTAAAATTGTTATAATAATCAACCCATGGTTACCCATATTTGACATTAATTAAATCATTTTTGTCTTATTCCTAGAATCCTAGATTCCCTCTATCTGCTAGTTGACTTCTACATGTTTCTAGAAGTAAATACTTGCTAAAATGGTTCATGGATCACTTTGGAATCATCCTGGAAACATATTTAGCATGTATTCTTTATTCCTAGTTCCTGAAATCACATATCTACTTTTTCTGAAAGTTGTCTTGCTTTACTGCAGTTTTATGGCATACAGGAAAAGCTACTCTAGGGGGTCTTTCCTTGTTTTTTCACCACATCATCCTCCTTCCTTTTCTCCATATAAAAGAATGATTTAGTTTTTTTTCCACCACTTATTATCTTTCCCACTTGCTTTAGATAATTCGTGAGGATCTTCATGGATTTGGAAAGTCCTTTTTGCACCTATGGGGGATTTGACTTGTTTTAGTAAGCCTTCTTTTTTACCAATTTGAATAGAAACCTAGTGATTTATAATATATCATGTAATTATATAATTTAGAAGCATATTACTTCATATGTTTGGATAATGTACACTTATTTAACACAGGATTAAGTTATGCTCCAATTTCAGTCTCCTTTTGTGTGAATTTTGCATGTTTGATTAGCAATTTTGTGAGTGTAATTGATCTATCTCTTGGGTTCAATTTCCACATGGTATCAAAGCCTTTGTATATTGATTTATCTCCTTCCAAATTTTTATTTCAAGTTTAACATCACTAATTGGGAGCACATTCTGCTAACTAAAGGGAACATGAGCTGAGATATGGACCAATCTCAAAGGATCATCTTGACTCCATTCAATTTCTTCCAATGGAAATATGAGACGGAGATATTGTTTATAGAGAAATGTCTCTATAGGTTTACCATGGATATTGAGGTAGATCCCAAGGCAGCTGCAGAGAAAATCAAATGGCACAACAGGAGGGATGAGGCCTATGGTCTTTTGTGTCTGAGTATTTCAAGAGACCTCCTCTTTCATATTGATTAATTAAAATCTCCTAATGAGGTGTCGGATAATATTGAATATATTTTTGGAAATATAGATGAGATGAGAGGACATCAAATTGAGAATTAATTGATCTCCTTGAATCCCAGTAGCTTCGAATCATTGCAACTCTATTTTACCAAGTTTAAGGCCCTTGTTTTGTAGTTAAGACAATGTGGGATTGAAAAGAAGGAGGAGAAACTAGTTTTGACCATTCTCTCAAATATTGGTCCTAACTATTCAGTGTTTGTTTCAACCTTCTATGCCACTAAATTGATAGCTCAAACCTAGAATATTTCTAAGCTTGTTGAGTTCATGGAATCCCTCACTCAGGAGCAAGATAAATTGGTGATGATGGGCACCATCAAACCTTCCAAATACCAAGATTTGGTTGCTGGAGATTCAAAGGTGGATTCAAAAAGAAATAAAAAAGTTAAAAATCCACCTGAGAATAAGAGAGACAAGGAAAAGTCTCAAGAGGAGTCCTCAAGCTCTAAGATGAAACCCCAGAAGAAGAAGAACAAAGGAGAAATGAGCAAGTGCGCATACTGCAGTAAGGGATATCATCCTAAGAGCTCTTGTATGAAAATAAGATAGACATATTGACCCAAATCCCGGACAATAACAACATCTCCCTTCCTGATTTCTCAAAGAAGAGGGAAGGAGGATCAAATTTAGAAGACAAGGAGAGAGTACATTCCTTGGTTGTTGGGACCTCAAGTTCACCTAGCTTCATCATTGATTCAGGAGCTTCCAGACATATGGTTTCGACAAAAGAGATCTTTACTTCTCTTAATATGTTTAAAGGTCCACCGATAGTTTTGGGAGATAACTCTCTGACTGATAGTATGGGAAAGGGTAGGATTGATCTTGACCATGGTAATTTCAATAATGTGTTGCATGTTCCAGGTCTTGCCTCTAATATCTTGTCATATGTATCAGATGACTCACACTGGGTCTCCAAAGAAAGTATTCTTCTCCCCCAATGAAGTTGAAATCACTGAGATTTCTAATGGTGAAGTCATATAAAAAGGTGTTGTTGATCACACTTCGAAGGTATACAAGTTTTCCCGTTTTCCACCCTACTCAAACCGCTCTGCTCTTCTTACTCATGCTAATGAAGCAATAAAGATTAGGCATGAAATATTTGGCCATATTAACTACAAGTACCTTTCTGATTTGAGTGACAAAGACATGGTCATAGGGTTACCAAAGATCAATTTTTCTAAGGGAGTCTGTCAAGGTTGTATCCCAAGAAAACATCGAGAGAAGAAGTATGAGAGAGCTAGTCATGAGAGAACCTCTGCACCTCTTGAGTTCATCCACAGTGAAATTTCTATTCCATTCCCTCATATGTCCATGACTCAAGACAAATATGCACTCACCTTCATAGAAAAATTTTCTAGGTATTGTTGGGTTCAGTCCCTAAAGCATAAGTCTGAAGTTTTTGACCTCTTCAAAGTCTTAAGAGCCTTGGTTGAAAACCAATCTGGGAGGAAACTCAATATCCTCATATATGAAAATGGTGGTGATTATGTCAATTCTAAGTTCATCTAGTATTACAAAGATGCAGGTATCCAGAGGCAACATTCTATTCCGTACACACCACAAAAAAATGGTGTTGCTGAGAGAAAGAACATATCACGGAAGGAGATGGCAACTTGCATGATGGAGGCTGAAAATTTGTCACCAAAGTTTTGGACCGAGGCTATAAACTATGCATCCTATATCCAGAATAGAGTTCCACATAATAATCTTGATGGTATGACTCCTTTCAAATCTTGGAGTGGGCACAAGCCTGATGTGACCCATTTCAATATTTTTGGCTCAAAGGCTTGGGCTAGAATTCCAATTGAAAAGAGGAAGGGTTTGTAACCCCAAAGCCAAGAGTGCCTATTTGTTGGGTATTCTAAATATTCAAAAGGGTAAAATATGATCAACTTGATCACAAATAAATGTTTCATTGAAATAAGCATCCAGTTCGAAGAAGAGCCTTTAACAACAGTTGAAGTTGGAGAGTCCACTTCACCACCACAGCCATTGATTGTAAGTGAAGAGACTAATGAGTTTTTTTATTCTGATATGTCTGATAATGATGAATTAATTCTATATCCTAAAATCCTACAAGACCAAAGTGGGAAGCAAGGAGCATTCATGCAACTGGGGAACTAGCTGGAAATCCTAATGACACTAGGAGGACTAGATCTCAATTTGAGAGTGACCTTTGTGTGAAAAAATCACTCTCTGGTGAGAAGTGTTATTTGATGATAGATTATTATCCACAGACATATGAATATGTAGTACATGATCCAATATGGAAAACATCCATGAAAGAATAATTCAGCTTTCTCCAGAAGAACACCACATGGGAACTGGTTGATCTCCTCCCAGGGAGAAATCTAGTGAAGTGTAAGTGGGTCTTTAAAACTAAGTTTGTTGCTGATGGTTATCCTTTGAAATATAAGGAAATATTGGTAGGAAAGGGCCACTCTCAAGTACATGGTATTGACTACAATGAGACATTTGCACCAATATCAAACATGGACTCCATAAGGCTTGCTCTAGCCATTGCAGCTTCAAAGCAGTGGGAGGTACATCACATCAATGTGAAGTGTACCTTTATAAATGGATATCTAAATGAAAATATTTATATGAAGCAACCATAATGTTTTGTATCTAATCCATATTTAGTGTGCAAGTGAAAGAAATCATTGTATGGGCTCAAGCAAGCCCCCAAGTCTTGGTATGCCAAGATTGATGGCTTTTTGCTATCACTGAGTTTTGTTCGATGCAATTCTGATATGAATATCTATTTGAAGATGATTCATGGTTATTTAATGATTATTTTTCTCTATGTGTATGACCTATTGATTACAGGAAGTTCAAAGAAAGAGATTGCCTCCTTGAAGGATGCAATGGACCATGCCTTTTCTATGACAGATTTGGGATTTTTGAGCCAATTCTTGGGTCTCAAAATTGCTCAATCCCAACATGGAATAAATATTAATCAGTCAAATTATTCTTCATATTTTGTCACCAAGTTCATCATGAAATATTTCAAGCCAAGCAAGACTCCATTCCTTTCAGGAGTTAAGCTTGAAGAAGCAGGTTCTTCTCCTATGGTAAATAATACATTGTATAGGCAGTTGATTAGGTGTTTGCTTTATCTTACACATACTTGAACTGAATTATATTATGCAGTTAGTGTGGCTTAAAGATGCATGGATCAGCCTCATGAGATCCATTGGAAATAAGCCAAGAGGTTCCTAAACTTTGTTCAGGGAACAAGGACTCATGGGATTTTCTACAAAGCAAAATTTGACTTAGAGCTATTTGGATTTATTGACAGTGATTGGGTAGGTGACAACACAGATTTAAATTCTACCTTAGGATATGTGTTCATGCTTTCAGAAGGACCAATCATCTGGTCAAGTAATAAGTAGAGTTCCATAGCACTCTCATCTACAGAGGCAGAGTATAGAGGAGTTGTAAATGCAGATACTCAATGTTTATGGTTACAGGGGATACTTGGAGAATGTGGTTTTGAATCATACTTTTCAACAGTCATCTAATGTGACAATCAAAGCACCATTCAAACCTCCATTGATCCAGTTCAAGGACAAAGAACCAAGTACATTGAGATCCATATGCACTATAGCAGGGAGCTTGTGCATGATGGTAGCATTTCTCTACTCTATTGCACATATTGAGAAAAAGTAGAAGACATCTTCACTAAAGTATTCTTTGAGAAGACTTTTAGTAATATCAAATCATTGCTGGGGATTGCTGATCATGTGGTGAATAATTATTGATGACAATATTTCCAAAAACAAATTCCTGTCCATGTTTAAGGGAGGATTTTCCCACTGGATTTTTTCCTCTTTCCTTCGTTGTATGGACATGCAGTATGTAAAAGGGTGACTAAGACTTATTTCTAGGCCCTATAATTTTCTGATATTTACTCACAAAGTTAGGCTTACTGGGGGGTTGTTGATCGGAATATTTCACCTCCTGCAGACATCAAGGTGTTCCACTGGTTTGAATGGACATGAACGGTGCTGGGGATTTGTATGATAGACTGATAAAAAACCATTTAGTCTTCAATCCAGAAGATGGGATTCAGGGCAAGTAGGTATGTCAAAGGTCTTATCACATCATGGTGACAGGATTTTGGTATAATAGGATGCCCCCCAAAGCATGAGTCTTAGAGTGATACGATTAACGAGAGCTTTGAGAACAAGTCATTGCCAGGAGATGAAAATGTTGGCTCGATCGAAGCATGTTGTCAAGTAGGAATATATAGTACATCAGTATGTTGACTCATAGATGCAAGTAACCAAAATCATAGCTGCAGACCAATACAAGGAAAATCCATGAGTGGAATAAAAAAGCATGGCTACTAGAATACAATGTAGATCCATGTGATAGAGGACTCAAACTTGGACATAGCTACCAAACATACAACGTATATCTATGTCACACAGACACAAATTTGAGCATAGCCACGACCATACAAATGTGGATCCATGCTAGATATACAAAACTCCATCGCAACCTGGTGAAAAAGCAATGAGTGCTTTTAAACAAATACCGAGGGTCTTCGTCTCGTCTTCCACAAAGTACGATTCTATCCATGTGATTACAATGATCTGAAGTCGAACATGGTAGAAACCATTTGATTNGTGAACCATTAACAAGTGCGAGGGAGATCACCATTAATGTCAATGATTCCCAAGGTACTCTAGTACAATCTACTGAGTGTGAATAGATGTCCTGATGTCGAAAACCCAGTCAATTCTATTGATCAAAGGTCAATGATGTGAACCTATGTTGAGAGCGAGAGAATCTATCATTAAGGCATACAAATCTCAAGGTACTAAATATTGTTTCTAAGACTATTTCCCAGATGATGAGCTGATGGCGACAGGAATAGTCTCGTCGAAGGAGGGCCATGATGAGTCCCACATTGACGACATGAAACTCGGAACATAGTTCTGGAATGATGTGAACATAGTAACCATATGACTGACTCAAAGATATTGACACAAAGGTTGTGTATACTGTAGAGGTAAGACTTCTTTAGATTCCCTTTGAACATTGGGTGGCATGACAAAATGATTTGGCAGCATGACTAGATAGGACAGATACACAATGCGATAGTGGACAATGCATTCTTTTAAAAGACTCAAAGGATTGACATGACTCATGAAAGTGGATCATCACGGAGATCAGCTGAATACCAAATTGACTGACATGATTGTACAGACAAGTGCCATGTTCAAAGGTAACGACAAACAACTACCATTATTTGCAAAATGATTCCCTTTCCCATTTTCCCCATCATGATCGATGAGTGTCTCTTTTCGGTTTTACGAGTTCAAAGAGGGTAACAAACACTCGATATAGATTATCAGAAGACAAGTCCAGTCCCATATGTTTTATGAACCTGAGAGAGGATGGGTTCGTTCCCAAAATAGGTCTCTCAATGTTTAATTTAACGAGTCCACTGAAAGAAAAATCGGTATCGTTCATGTTTAGAGAGTCTGAATGAATACGGAAGAAGACTCCATGGGGGTCCTTTTTCGTATGATTTAGTCTCTAAGGTCCGAAAAAGTGTAAAATCATAACTTAGAGAACTCTTCCAGTCAAGATCAGCTGGAGTGTTCCTTTCTTGTAAATAGTCCTGTCTGAACCAAGAAAGAGATAAACTATCGTTGGATGGATGAATCTTCAAATACTTTAATGAGCATGAAGAGGACAAGATTGCTCGACAATCTTTTCGTATTTAGGGAGCCTGAAAAGGGTTTAAAGAGAACTCCATGCGGTTTCTTTACACAATGTCACTTTTTACAAGCCTAGGAAGATTCAGAAATGGACTCGACTATCTTTTCATGTTTAAGGGGTCTGAAAGAAGATGTGAAAAGAAGATTCCATAACGTTTCTTTACACAAATGTTGTATTTTACGAGCCCGAAAAGAAACTTGAACTAGACTCGAAACTTTGATACTAGATTTTAACGAGCGTGACAAAGTGCCGTAATAAATGCTCAATGACCTTTTCCTTTTTGTGAAAGTAGGAAAAAAACATAAACAAAATTTCCAAAGCTTTTACTAAAGTCAAACTGCAGATGACTCATAAACAAGTGTTAAATGCATCAAAAATCAACATTAAGGGATTACAACAAATAGATTTTGACTAGAACATGATGTAATATAAAAAATATACTAAGTCAGACCCAAAAAATGTTGATATAAGGCAAGTAAATAGTAAAAAATCAAACATTTCACTATTTACCTCTGGAAGAGAGCACATGGAGCATTTTTTAGCCAGATCTTCCACAGTTGATACCGGGAGTTTCCACCATTCGTTTTCAGTCTTGTCAGTTGCAGGTAATAGCTAAGACCTTCATATTTCATTTCATAGCTTTTATTTTGGGATTTGGTGGGGTTTTAGTCCTATTTGGCAAGTGCTAAAATCTAATTTGTGGGCACCGCGGCTACCCCTTGCGGGATAGGTGGTACCACCCGAGAACCGTGCCAAGAATATGGTGGACAAGCACTACCAGCGCATGTCTCCAATGGGGCATAGGTGGTGCTAGCCGTGGAGAAGTTAAACCAATGATATAGACAAAATTTACTCATTCTTTTGATTTGTAATGACTCAAGGATGATATTAATGTATACCATTGTTGTTTTTGGTAGGTCTAGGCTTCTAAAATATGGTGATATGGAAGGAAAGAACACATGATGATGAAGATGCTGCTACTGAAAGGAATCTGTTTTGTATTGCCGCATTCCAGAACTGTGGGCTTATAAATTTCTTCCAGACACCAAGCATGGTGTCCCAGGAGAGACTACTGGAACACATACTGAGAATGTGGATTCCAGAACAACAGTATTTTGAGGTGGGGGCACATATACTTACAATGGAGGTAGGAAACATCTACTTCCTGATTGGCCTATTGAGACGGGGTGCCCCTATTTCACTGACAGGTTCCCGTGGCGGGGACATTACTACCATAGAGCTCATAGATCGACACTGCGCACCACGTACAGGTACATCGGGGAAGAAAATCCCCATCAGGGTAGTGAAAGATATGGCTCTATGGATTGTTTTGTTCACCATGTAGAGGGTGGCAGGGAGCCAGGGTGTACATCAAGATTCTAGGGCACATATGCTACATTCCCTAGAGGCTATGGCACCTACGGTGTTCAACTGGGTGGAAGCCTTGCTTCCAATATTCAAGGATCAGCTGACTAAATGTCGGCAGGGAGAGATGAAGTAGTTCGGCTTTGGTTATATCTTAGCTTGTTTCTTCTTTGAGCGGGTCCCTTAGATGAGGCCCTAGGTGACTTTTTCGAGTTTGAGAGCATGGGACCCCCGCATGCTGAGGTGGGTCGAGGTCATGGATTGTACAAGAGCAGGTAGGGGTAGAGTGAAGTTCGGTGATGTGTTCTTCAGATGGCTACGGGATTAGATGTTCATGGTCGAGGACTATGCCTATGTGGGCATAGATTTTACAGGTGATCCTGACCTACCACTCCCGCCTGGAGGGCAGTGGGGTGACATTGGTAAGAAACAAGAAACCCTAAAGATGGAAAATGTTTTTATGTTTTTTATGTTTTATATTTTTTATGATAAGTGACAAGACATATTTGTCTTCATGCAGATGTTGGAGCAGCGAGGCCTAGAGGAGCATCTCCGTTAGATAGACAAGCCGGAGCTCACTTCGTGCCACAGGGTGATGATATCACCAGGGAGCTGGAAGAGAACATTGAGAGGTTGAATTTGGACATCCCAGATGCTGACATAGATGACCTCCCTACTAGATATCAGAGATCTACAACGGGAGTACTAGGCGGATTCAACAGGCTACTACACAAGGTGGCTCGAGTAGTGATGTGCTATCATGAGCACCACTAGTGGATGAGACATGTATAATGAAATATGATAGCTCCAAGATTTTTGTATGATGATTTTTCCTGAAATCCTACATGCTTCAGATGAGGTCTCGAGACCTATTTTTTGTAAAAAAATTTCGTATATATATATACAGACTTTTACATGGTGTTTATATGTTTCAAATCGAAAAATGCATTTTCTATGAGTTCTATGTGTCTTTAAATGTTTATTGACAATGTACCATGTTTGATTAACGTCATGAATGGGAAATATGCCAATCTATGATGTAATTAGCTAATGAATCAGCAACCACATTATGTTCCCTAGGGATATGCCTATATGTAATGGTTCCAAATGATCTTTCTAACAAACTTACCATCTGGAAGAGGCGGAGGAGCACCACGTTCCTAATGGTGTAGACATGGTTTAAATGACAAGCCACGAGCTGAGAGTACATCAAAACTACTAGATCACAGACATCCTAGGAGGTAGCTTCAGTCAGAAGACCGATGACTGCTTCATACTCAGCGATGTTATTAGTAGCGGGACCTAAGCAAACCGATCCTGAACTAACCAAATATTCAGCTGGGGAGTAGAGAACCCAACAAGACGAGGCTAGATTCAAGGTGTGGCAGAAAGCACCATCAGGGAAGCCGTAGAAATCCATCTACATGACCAAAACATGGTATAAATAGATGCGGACACCAAAACTCAAAACCATATTGAAAATACCAAAAGCACATTGAAAGTCAATAAATATACATATATACAAGATACCATCTAAGAAGACCTAGGCATAGTACCTTTTCAATTACAACCCATTGCGAGGTTTCCCCAAAGGGATTCCATCATAATCTACCAACTCATAGGCTCCTTTCTCTAACACCTTGCAAATAACAAAAGGTCCATACCACATAGACTCGAACTTACCCTTTCCTAGCTTGTCATATCTTTGGTCATAAGTCAAAACTAGGTCACCCTCGTTGAAAACATGAGGCTTGACGGATTTATCATACTGCACCTTGACGTGTTTCTTATTTGCCTTATTAGCCAACGCAACATCTCTGATAGTTTCATCAAGGTTATTTAAGTACAAAAATCTTGCTTGCTCCGTATGGCTACGATGATGTAACCATGGCTACGATGATGTAACCATGCCCCCTAGTTGAGGTAGGTTTGCAATGCATGAAGTCAATCCCACATTTGGAAAAAGGGCCAACGGCAATGATGGGGTAAAGCGGAGCAGGATGGGTGCGCTTTTTGGGATAAAAATGTTGGCAAGGTGGGCATTTCTTAATAGCTTCATGACAGTATTTGAAGACAGAAGACCAGAAATAGCCAGCCCAAAGAATTTTCTGGGCTATAGCCATCCCAGATAAATGACCGTCACATGCTCCAGAGTGGCCATCTTTCAGCACGTGTTTAGCCTCCTCATGAGTGAGGCATCACCGAATAATGGAGTCAATCCTACGTCTATACAAGGTATCATTCAAGATAAGATATTACTTCACATGGTGACAGATGTGGTGACGTTCATCGTGAGATAGATGCGGTTGAAAACGATGGGTCTGGAGATAAATCAGAAAATATCCATACCAAGGATCAGTAGTGCTAATTAGGAACAGGAATTCATCTCGAAATGAATCACTGGGCTTAGATTCCATGGTAGCACATGGAAGGTCACATATAAGCTCAGAAAAAACCAAGGATTTCTTTTATGCAGCCTTGGAAAACTCGAGATCGAACTCCTGAAGGATGATGATCCAACGGGAGTACTTTCCCTGAGTACCCGACGAGTCAAAATGTAGTACATCGGGTTCTGGTCTTCCAATACGGTGGTAGTGCGAAGCAAAATGTAGTGATGAAATTTTTTCATAGCAATGACTGTGGCCAAAGCTAGCTTTTGCACATGTGAATATCGGGTTTCAAAATCAATAAGATTCTTACTAGCGTAATAAATCACATGCTCTTGACCGTGGAGATTGTCCTACATTAAAACCATGGCGATGGTAGTAGTGGAGGCAGCAATATAAAAGAGAAAATCCTTTGAATAATCTGGGGGGTGTATCATTGGTGAATGAGTTAGAGCGTGCTTAAGACTATCAAAGGAACGTTGGGCCTAGTCATCCCAGAAGAATGGAGTGTTCTTCTTGAGGAGACACATATAACCGCACGTTTTCTCAGCAAAATTACACACAAAATGGAAGAGAAATTTTTCCTTGCCCTACAAAATTTGGAGTTCAAGGATGTTGGTTGGGGCTGGTAGATTAATGATGGCAGAAATCTTCAAAGGATCGATCCAGATGCCATCTTTGGATACCACAAATCCAAGCAGATGTCCCGTCTCAAAGCAAAAAACACATTCATGCGGATTGAGCCGTACATTATAATGACGCCATCTCAAGAATATGTCTCTAAGATGACCGGGATGGTCCTCCTGTCACTGTGAATGAGTAGGGAGGTCATTAAGGTATGGTTCAACAATATGTTTAATGTCATGAAACACATAGGACATCTCATGCTAGAACGTGGCTCCCGTGTTTTTCAAGCTGAAAGGTAACTTCTTATATGCAAAGGTTCCCCATGGGCAAATGAATGTCATCCTATGCTGATCGGTGGGCCATATCTCAATCTGATTGTAGCCGGAGAAGCCATCCATGAATGAAAAGATGACACTTCCAGCACAGTTGTCGATAATCTGATCGATGTGCGGGGTAGGAAAGTTGTCTTTGGGACAAGCTTTATTTAAATCCCTAAAGTCGATGCAGACTCTAATGGTGCCCTACTTTTTATTGATAGGGAAAACATTCGATACCCATTCCGTAAGAGGTATAGGATAAATAAAACCATCTTTCAGAAGTTTCTCAATCTCTTCTTTAATAGTTGTAGCCTTCCTAGGATGGACTTGCCTAAGTTTCTTCCTGATAGGTTTAGCCATGGGATAAGTTTTAGTCTCGTGGACCACAATGGAAGGGTCGATCCCCAACATCTCTTCATAGGACCAGGAAAACATATCACAAAATTCCTTAAAAAGTTCCTTATATGCTTCAGATTCATCTGTGGAGCAGTTCTGCCCAACATGAACATGCTCAATAACATCAGGCTTGGCTGATATGTCAATTGGGTTCGTCTGAGTAATGTTGCAAAGGTTTCCTTCAGAATCTATATTTTGCAACAATATAGGACTTTGCAGAACGTTGACAATATCAGTAGGAAATAAGGATGCAAAATCATGGCTTCCCGAACTGGTATTGGGGAGGAACATGGATCAATGATGGTGATCCTCCCAAATGGGCTCATCCATATTCATGATCTCTATAATAAACTCATTGGAAGGAAAAGTATTGGAGAGATAATCTAGAACCAAAAGAAAAGGTTCTAACCAGTACGGTAAATGGTAAGGATTCGAAGCCACTAAATGAATGTCATTAGTGTGATCATCAGAGCAAGTTTGAATGGTGTCATACATAGCTTCATGCGGGCTCAACAAGGTGGAATCAACAACATTTGTGCTCAATATCAAATGAAGCGATCATGTGTACTGTCATGGTATCCGTGTTAGGAGGAGTAGAGGGAAAATCCCCATAAGGGATGAATCCTTCAACATACCTACCCCAATCGACTGGTAAGGAGAAGGGGACTGACCTAAAATGGGGATGTTATTATCCATGGAGGTAGTAACATCCGACATACAGAAATCAAGCTGGTCAATGGTAACAATTCTCCCGAGATGCAGGAATTGGACCGTTCAAAATACTGTTGAAGCAACAACATTCATTGCATAGAACCACTTCCTTCCTAAAAGGAGGTTATAATCCAGAGGGGCATCTACCACTTCTACTTGGATGGAAACGGTTTTTCCCCCCAGCTCGACCGCGAGGGCTGATATGAGGCCATGGAGTTGGAAACCCTGTCCATCAAAGGCTTTAAGGGTCGTAGGTGATGTAACAAGCTCGGGAGAGCCAAGAGCTTTCCAACAAGTCAGAGATAACACCGAGGTCGAAGCCCCTTCATCTAGTACCATTCAAAAGACTTTCTTTCCCACTACTTTTGTAATGATCTGAAAAGCAATTTTATGCGGTAATCTAGGTTTATAGTTCTCAACATTGAAGTTAATCAAGTTAGTGTTATCCGGGTCTACAGCTCCTAAAGTGTTAAACAAGTTCTAGCACTGTGTAGGGCAACTTTGGAGTACTTCTAGGGTAGACATCGCACAAGGTGCCTGAGTGAGATCTTCAACCACATTATAGAATTGAGCAGCTTGGGCATTGGGATTAAAGACAGCCTTCCAAAGAGTACTCTTTGGTGGGATAAAAATCATGTCGAGAGTAGAATTCTTGATAGACAAGGGGATAGTAGACAAGGATTTTGGAGAACTAGTAGAGGGAGATTTCCCTAAAGAAGATTGATCATCTTGCTTATCTGTAGGTTTATCATAATTCTGGCTTCAATTTTGCAGATGGATGGTATCTGAGGACATCATACGAATTTCCTTCGATGAACTAGAGTTAACCTGGTCAGACATGTGGTCTACCAGCTGTTGTTGAGAGGGAAAAGGATCCGTGAGTACTGCAAGTGTGGTGTTAGACTTCAAAAATTGGAGATCTCGTCCCAACGGGGACACTCCTTTGAGAAGTGGTCACCACCACATAACAAACAAGGGTATTTAGCCTTCCTTTTCCCTTTGTTGTTGTCATTATGGGTTGATTGTGGGGTCTTCTGCTAGTTTCCATGTTTTTTATTTTGATTTTTACCTTTCTTTTTATTACCTGAGGTTTGAGTAGTTTGAATAGAATTGACCTTGGCAGAAACCTTAGGAGTCGAAGGAGTAGCGATTTGGGTTTGCTTGGTAGGTTTCGTTGCGGATGGGGACTGGATTGAACCAACAATCCCATCAACATGTACTTCTGCTAATGGCTTGGTAGGGTCAGTGTTTGGACGAGGAGCTTGAGGAATTAGGTCATAAAGAGTCCCAGATTGGGAATAAACCAAGTCTAGGTACTGAGCCCGACTAATAGCCTTCTCTTCAGTAACGACACCACCCATATACACATCTAGGGCAATAGGAGGCAACAAGGACTTAGTGAACCAATCAGCTAATAACTGATCTGGAATAGGGGCCTTAATAAGCCTTATCTGGCTTTTCCACTCATGAATATGGTCAGAAATGTGGGTGGAGGTGTTTTGTCATAGAGAAGTTAAAATATCAATGCTCATTTCATAACGAATAGGGAGATGAAAGTGCATAAGAAATATGGTTGCCAATGAGCCAGAATCCACAAACAAATGTTGTGGGAGTTCAATATACCACTTCGTGGCCATACCAGTCAAAGTTCGCTGAAAGAGTCATAATCGAATGGAATCATCCATGAGGGAGTTCAAGCAACACCACAAATGAAAATTCATTACATGGTTCCGTGGATCTTCACCCTGCTTCCCATCGAATTTTGGAATATCCAATGGTAACTTTACTATAATGGGAGGCCATGAGGGATTGTGTTGAATGGGATCATTAATCAACTTGGACAAATCAGGAAAGTACAAAGTTGCAAGGAAAGGTAACTGTCTATTGGGCTACACATACTGGTAATATCGATATGGCATGTAATTACCAATAGGGTCATAGGTAGACTGATAAATAGGTTGTTGTGAGGAAGAACTACTGGGAAATCCACCCATGGGGGGTTGATTTCCAGAATTAGGACTGCTAGGACCACTAAGGCCTCCTGGAGGATGACCGTAAGAGCCACCGGGACCACCAATACCACTAGGAGTTAGACCACCAGACCCTTCAGAGCCTCCAGGAGATGGAAAACCTCCAGAGCCACCGGAACCACTAGGTGGAGGGCCACCAGACCCTCCCAAGCCATAAGGAGGAAAGCCACCAGGTTCCCCTGGACCACTAGGACCACCAGGACCATGAGGAGGACCATCAGGCCCTCTAGGACCATTAGGTCCCCCATGGGGAGGACCTCCATAAGGTGATCCTCCTGCAACTCCCACAGTATGTATGGGTATCCCTCCCATGGCTGGCATATAAGACCAGTTGGGTTTCCCCCATGGAATAAAAGTGTTGCTAGGGAATGGAATTCCAGTAGGATTAGATGGATGATTACCTATAGGTATTTGATAATGATAACCACTAGAAGAGTGAATGGGAACATGTTGTGCCTCCAAGGGCTGACCTGAACTAGATGGGGGATTTACCACATTAGTGTGGGTGGGAGGGACAAAAATTGTAGATGTTTCTATGTTAGAGGTCTTATCTTGACTAGGTACAACTCCGGTCTTGGATAACGTAGGTTGTGCTGAGGGTTGCCCCCCGGCATTCAAAGGTACTGAAGAAACATGAATTGAAGGTTGGGCCCCAGATGCAAAAGACTTGGGAGGATTCGGAATAGACATAACATAAGAGGTGAGAGGGGTGGAAATTTGACCTGGGTTGTGGGTTGTTAATGGATGATCTATAATCTATCAATGGGTCTCATTGAGTCTACTAGTGAATGATATCCCACTGGAAGGAATGTGGAACGAACTGGTGAAGAGCCTAATAGGTTGTCAAACTGCTTTTCTACCTCCTGTGCATAGAGGATAGCAGCACTGTATTGCCTACGTTCTTCTTCACTTTCAGGAGAACTTACATGGGTGCCAAATGAGGAAATGGCCTGTCCAATGGGTGTCTCCCAAAAAGTAGCATTAGGACCAAGGTCCGGACGAGTATCATCAACATGACCTTCCATGGGAGGATGGAACGATGAATCCTCTCGAGAAGGATGTTGGACCAAGGGGTGCGATTGTGAAGAATATGGTACTCCATTTTCCACCACCACATTATCTCCCACTTGGGAGGTGGTAGTAACTCCTTGGTCGATAGCTTCCATTGGATTTTCTTCTGAAATAGAAGTAAAATTGGGTGGCAAGCCCCGTAGTCTCCTGGACTGTCTTAACTCATCCAGTGTGTATAGTTCCTATCTAACTTGGGTCTGAAAATAGAGAAAAAACACACCAAAATACTTCCCTACTCAAACTATAGGTCAAAACAAGCAGACTTAAAATGACAAGAGAAGTTCAAAAGTCAGGTCTCTCACTAGGATTGTCAAGCTAGTTCCACTCACGATATGCCTCGAGGGTACGTGCGTAGTAATCTCCTTGAATGTTATTTTTAGTGTATGGCTCCAAACAAGACGACCAAAGGGATTTTCTCAGATAGATAAGGTACCCTAGTGGGGTCTCCTGATATACTCAAGGTACGTGGGATATCGAATCAATAGTAGTGCTATCTAATGCATAATCGTACACAAGGGGCGTTCTGATATACAATCGAGTATGTGAAGTTCCTTTCTATATACCTCAAGGCTATATGAAAGGCTATTCGATATACCGATAGTATGTGGAAGAACTGTGTGAGTCCCAGAATGTAATGCTGACAAATAATGATAGCTCCTACGTTTTACGATGCCCAAACATGTCTCTAACCAATCACTCAAGTTACTACATAAATTTTAACCTACAACTACCATTAATTTTAACTTGTATGGTTAGGTGAATGCATGATGTTCTAACAGAAAAGTAAAACCATGCAATATGCTTATGCAAATATTCACTCTATCGTTCAATATGCCTACTTATGGGAGGGAAGAGAGTGTTTTTCTTTTCGTTTCAAAACCAAAAATCATTCCAATCAACAGTCATGAACATCAAATCAAAGACAAGAAATAAATTTTACAAACCAAATTCTTCCTTCCGAAAGAAAATGGAAAGGGTGAGAATCTCTTTTCCTAAAAGAACAACACCAAGCACACCTATATGCCATTGCACTCTAACTTTTCAAATTTCTTAGAAACATAAGCAAATCTAACTTAAAAGTACCATTTTATTTTTATTTTGATCGAGATAGTTCTATATGCATGAGAGACAAAAGATCGTAAAGGTCCTAAAATATTATGAAGCCAATCAAAAAACCCAAATCCAATGCTCAAATATGATGTCCTAATCTCAAGCAAAACTTTTCTTTTTTGAAGGGAAGAAAAAGAAGTTTACTATGTAAGCAAGAAATGAAATCTAGAAGCTAATCTAGTGTTCTTCTTTCAGTATATGCAATGAAAAAAGAGTTCAATGAGCACCCTAACTTTTAGAAAACAAGAAATCCTTCTTTAAACACACCCAACAAGCAAGAAGTGGATGAACAATAAAAAAGACTAAACAATTTTTTGAAATTCCACTCAAAATCAATCTTAAACCATCAAAGCAACAAGACACACACATCAGATTCAATAACACAATCCTAATAATAGAACTAAAAGCAATGAAAATTCCAAATTTTTACAAAGAAAAAAGAGGAAAATGAGTCTTGGACTAATTCCTACCTGGTACCATGCTTCGTAGGTGTTGTAAGAGTGTTTCTAGAGTAGCACCGCTCCTCACTAACAGGATATAGGCGGTGGTACCACTTACTGTCCACGATGTTCAAGCGGTGACACCGCTCCTCGTACAAAGCATTGCCATGGTTCCCTGTAGATGGCCAAAACAAGAAAGAGAATGACGGATCAAATCAAAAAATACTAGATCAAGGTAAATACTGTCGAATTGAATATGGTAACAGAGCATAAAAAGTCGAAATGACTCAAACCTGAACAAATCTGGAAATTTCAAACCCAAATAATACAAGTCATAAAGTAGATCTAACTGAAAAGAGTTGAATAAAATGGAGCCTGGATTTAGATAAGAGTTGTAGACTGAGGATTATCAGAACAAATTAATACAACTACTCCCTAACAGAGTCACCAGATTTGTTGATCGGAATATTTCACCTCTTGCAGACAGCAAGGTGTTCTATTAGTCTGAATGGTTCAGATCCAGAACAAATAGATCACAGAGGTTGATAACTCTCCCTAGACGTTGTAGATATCTGGAATACAAGGCTTTGATAGTTCACCTGTGTACCTGGAAAAGAGTTCAACACGAAACAAATCAAAGCAACTAGAATATGATCTACTAATCTATGCTAGTGACTAAGGAATCTAGCAATATATATCTGAAATCAAACATCAACAATATATATGGGACAGAAAATCAATTTGCATTAGAAATATGAAGAAGTTTACAACCAAGCCTTAGTGTTGACATGCATCTCCATGAAACCAACTCTTCATCCCCAAAAGCTCCGACTCTAGCTCTCTATGCTCTCTCCAAATGATCTTGGGCCAAGAATCAGTCCAACAGCATAACAATACCTTCAATGTTCTCTCCTCAACCATGGCTATGAGCTCATATTTATAGGGCTTTAATGGATAGAAATGGTTGATAAATTAGTGGTTGAGGTGGCCTCTAAGATCCTAGGATGAGGGATCTTGAGCTCAAACAACCCATAGCATTAGGGATAAGGGATATCTCGAGGCTTATCATCTAGAAGCCTCGAGAAGCTTCTCTTTTTCCCTTTTTACCTTGGGTACTGCACTTCTCCTTCTATGACAGATCGGTTCTGGTAATAACCACCTATGGACCAAGGGAAATGGGTGGTGGCACCGCTTGTGGACAACCGATGAAAGGTGATGCAAGCAGGGGTACTGCTCCTAGACAAAAGGACATGAGCGGTGCTGGGAATTTGTATGACATACTGATAAGAAACCATTTAGTCTTCACTCCAAAAGCTGGTATTCAGGGAAAGTAGGTATGTCAAAGGTCTTATCACATGATGGTGATAGGATTTTGGTATAACAGGGGTTTTATAATAATCAACCCATAGTTACCCATATTTGACATTAATTAAATCATTTTTGTCTTATTCCTAGAATCCTAGGTTCTCTCTCTATGCTAGTTGACTTCTACATGTTCCTAGAATTCAATACTTTCTAAACTGGGTCATGGAGCACTTTGGAATCATCCTGGAAATATATTTAGCATGTCTACTTTATTCCTGGTTCCTTAAAGCACATATCTATTTTTTCTGAAAGCTTCCTTTCTTTACTGCAGTTTTAAGGCATAAAGGAAAAGCTAGTATAGGGGAACTTGCCTTTTTTTTTACCACATCATCTACCTTCCTTTTCTCCATACAAAAGAATGAATGAGTTTTATTTCCACCAGTTACTATATTTCCCACTTGCTTTACCTAATTTGTGAGTATCTTCATGGATTTGGAAAGTCCTTTTTGCCCCTATGGGGAATTTGACTTGTTTTAGTAAGCCTGATTTTTGACCAATTCGAATAGAAACCTAGTGCTTTTGAATATCTCATGTAATTATATATTTTAGAAGCCTATTACTTCATATGGTTGGCTAATGTACACTTATTCAATACAGGATTAAGTTATGCTCCACTTTTAGTCTCCTTTTCTGTGAATTTTGCATGTTTGATTAGCAATTTTGTTAGTGTAATTTATCTATCTATTGGGTTCAATTTTCACAACAATGTCTTGGTGTCGAATATGGTAGAAACCACTTGATTACCAGTCATTCATGTAAACTGTTAACAAGTGTGAGGGAAATCATCGTTGATGTCAATGATTCCCAAGGTATCTCAGTACATATCATCGAATGTGAATAAAGGACTTGGATTCGAACACTCGATGAGATCTTTTAATCAAGAGAAAATTATGTAAACTCATGTTTAAAGCGAGGTATCTTCCATTGAGGCATGCAAGTCCAAGGTACATGCACTCCACCTCGTGGATATTTGTATTTGATTCATTTATCTTCTTTATCGAGGAGCTTGAGGCTTTCTCATAAATATGGTCACTGGAAGTTTTGTTTGGAAAATGTACAAACATCCCCTTAGTGCTTGTACAAGCAGATGTCTTTGATGAATATTCCTTATTTCATCCTCTTTTGGCTCCAGGTGTCAACCTTCTAGTCTTCACTTCCTTGCATGCTTCATCAACCATGTGTGAAATCCTTCTCCTTCTTGTCCCAAAGTATGGATCTCTAAACTTATTGTATATCTCAAGAGTGAAGTACTCTAAAAAAAATAAGACCTCTCTTATCTCTTCCTTTCAAGGAATCATATTCCATGGAATACTAGAAGGGTTGTGGTAGGAAATCATAGGGGTAACCATTTCAAACCAATATTTAGACAATACTCTAGTCAATATAGTCAGATAGGGCTCTCTCTTGTCACATGGTTTTTCACATACACATATGGATTAAAAAAAACATGCACACTGATATATTTCTGATATAAACTAGGAGTTGGTAGATTTAAAGATGGTAGAATAGACAGACAGGAAAAATCATTGGGAAATGGAATCGAAACATGAGTCAATCAAGGGTATTATAGTGAAAATGAGAGGGTAATTTCCTTTGTACTCTAAGGAAAAGTAAGTGTCACACACAGTCAAATATCTTGAAAGGGTGACAAGGGTAAAGAGGTGTCACGTCCCCACCCCTCATCCCAACAGAGAGGATGTGGCATTACCTCTATCAATCCAAGAAATCTAGCCCCATGAACATAATATAAAATGAAATGCATTGAACTAATACCATACACAGATGCATGAATATTTAACATACAGTGGAACAAAAATACATTCCATCCAAGAATTTAACATGTTCATCATAATTCATTAAAGCAAATACAAGTACATAGATTTTTGCACAAGAATACTTGTCTTGGAAGAAGCTTGTCCCACAACCAGCTCTGTCACTGCAACGTTCCACCCAAGCATAGGCCATCACCCTCACTAATCTCTCAGCAACACTGCCACCCCCGAGCTGGGCATGATTCCCACAAGGAATAAGGAACACTAGCAGGCTCACACATAGCTAAGGATACAACAAAACTCGGCCAAGTCAACACAGTTGGGTTTATCAGGCTACAAAGGAGCTGGAAAGGATGACTACTAAAATAGTGATCTCAACCATAGAGCTATGGACACCTGCACCAAATCTATCATGGCTTCTAGAACATCCACACACCCAACATAAGGAATCATCTGCTTCTCTGCTACGCAGTCCCTCAGGAAATGCCTCCCTCTCTAGTGCTATTTAGGATGTGAAAAGATGAAAACTAGCCCCCTAGATATGTATGTGAGGTTCCTTCTCACACTAGGCTTATCAAGATAGTTCAGACCCCATTTCCACTCCCAAATCAGTTCAGACTAAACAACAGAAGCATGCACAATAATTACAAAGTTCTGGGATTGAAGGAAAACATCATGCGATCTAAAATCAGAAGTTTCAACTGAGGAAAGACATTCCCTGGACCAAAATCGATTTCATCAATTGAGAAATAGATTCATGTGGTTGAAATGGCTCAGCACCCACTCAGAAATTATGGTCTCCTTCCAAATCCGTTGTGTGAAAAAGTGATTTCTAGATTGGAAAATAATGGGTAAATGCAGCAAAATCATGGGAAAGGAAACCCAACTAATGATCATTAACAAAAACAAATTTCCAAGCCCGGGGAAAATGGATCCGATTGCAAAAATGTTCCTGGGAGAATGAATAAAAATGACTGAGGAAATAGAACTCCTGCATGAGGAAAAATATCAACTGCCTGAGTGCATGAGGAAAATATCGTGTGCATGATTGGTATGTGGCTGCTCCCTTCCAGGTGAGGGTAATGGATGAAAACCTTCCCCTTGGGCAAGCGTGTGGTCAAGGCTGACAGCCTTGCTAGAATTGGTGTCTGTCCATACTACCCAAGCCCCAAGGAAATAACTTCACAACTAACTCCTGGAGATTTTAATTGGTTGGTGAATAGGACAAGGAAAGGTGGTTGGTAGTTGATGGGATCTCCTATTGACACTTGGATTCTTTCCATTGTCTTAGAGGTTAAATATTCCCCCCCCCCTATCCTTAGGAAATCATGCCCCCATCTCATTAATTTTTGCATTGACATAGCTAGTTGTGGGTTTTTAATTAAATTGCATATTTACATGATGTCCAAAATTATAATGTGCCAACTAGCACGAAATACCATCGGCAACGATTTTTAATCGCCAAAACATAAAATGCTAAATCGATGGTGGGGATTTTTAATTTAGCTACACACCATGATTAATTACAATATATACATAATATACATTTTTAATGCAAGCGGGGTCAAAATTGGGGTGTTACAAGAGGAAGAATCCTAGCGAAGCAAGAGGCACCTATCTGTGGGTGAATCTTGTTGGCAGGGGTATTGGGTAAGGGAGTTACACAACACCCCGGAGGTTGCGCAAGCTCACAGTCCATCGCAAAGGACCACAACAATGCGATAGGCAAAAGAATAACCGTTTTTGGAATTCTTTATGCAATTTTGTATTGATTGACCACATTTCATGGATATAGGTCACTAGTTTGTTAGAATTTAGTTAGAAGTGGACCTTGGATGTAAAGGTGCAAGCCTATATATAGATCTAGAGTTGCAATCATAGATAGATCACTTTGGAGATAATTTTGAGGATAACTTGTATTTTGGGGTTGGAAGTCTTTTGGCATCTACATTTATTGTGAGCGGTCTTTTGGCTCTATTTGTATAGATTAGATCTCAGTTTCCTGTTGTGGAGAAGTACTGGATGATGTGAATCTATTACGCGAAAGTAATATGACATGACGGATGTTTCCCTAAAGTGTTTTGGTTTCTTGTTTTCTTTTATGTCTTTATGCTCTGCAATGACAATGATGGATGTTTACTATATATGTTATATGAATGAATGTAACTGCTGTGATGAATGAACTAATGTGATTTACTAGCGATCTACTAGTTATGCCTATATATCTGTGATGCGATTCTGACAAAATGATATATTTAGTATCTGTTGGTTATTTCCTAAGTTGTTGATGCCATGCCCTCCCTTCTAATTAATTCTAGAAACTTGGTTCTGAAAGCTCACCATCGACATCTCAGGTGAGACTTCATCCGCTCTGCGGGTGTTGCCGAGCGGGGTCAAACCTATCTAGGGTGGTGCTCAGGGAGATTGCATTGGTTGAACATCGACAGAGTAGGAACCATTGTCGATGAGGCTTTGTTGGTGGGTCACACCAACAAATGGTTCCATTGCCGAGACCTCATTGCAAATGAAGGGAGGAGATGTTGTGGCATCCAACAAAACCAGAGATTGAGGATTGGTTTGACCTAAAGCTGCAGGAGTTTGCTGAAATAGAGAATCAAAATCCGAAGTTGTCGACAACCAGGTGGCTGAACAAATATAACTACGATGGTCCATACAAATGGTTCTTTTGTGAATTCTTGTTCATACTGTATGAATGGTTAGCATGGTTCACTTATAAGAAGAATAACCATAAAGGAGGAGAGCCGACATTCTAGACCCCTGGTATGATCCAAGAGCTACAAGAAACTGATAACAAAGCATCATGAGCTGTTGAAGTATGGATGGATAGTATTCTGGATGGATAGATCACTTAGTTTGTAGTTGATACCAATAAGGCATACAACGAAGCAGAAAGATAGTTCTTCAACGGGCTACAAGGTAGGTTCTTGTTGTCTCTGCAGTTATCTATTAAGATGCTTGTCTGCGAGAAGGGTATTCTAAAAATGCACGTCGAGCAATGGAACTCTGGTGTGCGGGGGCCGTAGACACTGCGACAAAAGGGGGGAGACAAATTGCAAGATAAGGGGTAGATGGGTATGAGTTCTAAGGAATTTGTGAGGTTTAGCGAAGAAACAAGTGGTTGTACGAGGGGAGGAGCAAGGTTTCAACAAGAGAAGAGGCAGAGGATAGGAGAAGGTATTGATGCGATCGAGACACAAGACCATGAAAAAAAACTACACGGGATGAAGCGATCCTACAGTGATGATGAGGAAGACCAGAACCAGGGTATGCCCAAGATAGCGAGAAGCTCGAACCCCAGCAGTAACGTGTCCACACCTCCGTGCAATACTGCGCCAGTAGGTAGAAAAGTGCATTCTACGTTACCTTGTCTGACATGCTAGTAGCAGTCAAGCAGTAGAACACTGTTTGTAGGGAGAAGGCCTAGAATGGTGGGCAATGAGATGAAGTTACCAATATTCCATGGAAATGGGACCGATGACCCGTAGCAGTACTGGTTCTTATGTGAAGTAGTTTGGACTAACAGACAAAGTGTGGATGACGATATTAAGAGAACCCAATTGAAAAATGTAGTAGGGTTTTCACCCTAGCTACAGGTGTTACGGAGAGAAATTCCTATGGCTTGGGGTACCATAATAGACAGCTTGACTCCAGAAATCAATCTTTTCCAATATACAATAGAAATAAAATGTCTAACACTAAAGGATCAGACCTCGTACCTTATTCCGGATGGTTGAAGTAGATCCCCGTTGAGCTTTCCAATCTTCATCTTGAATTGATCTATTACTTCCTCAACAACAAGTAAACAATACAAGCATTCTATATATCATGGTGTTATATCTATTCTATCATATATAATCAATAATGTAAAATCATTTGACATAATCCAATGGAGAACATATTCATTCAAATACACATTATTGGACAAGAAAAGATATTTCTATTAATATAAATCAGAGATTACAAGATACAACCTCCGACGGCACGTCTGCGAACCGAAGAAACTGAATCACCCACTTGGGCCTCCACCACTTCAATCCTCCATCTCTCGATAGCAAGCTCACAAGCAAAAGGCAAGCTTGGGAAGAACACAAAAGTGCTCCAAGGGACAAAGGGATGCAGACTCAAGCATAAGTTCTGGCAACAATGGACTATAGTTTCGTTGCTCTCAATTCTCTCTTCTACCTTCAATGTACCAAGGGGTTCCTTATATAGCTTTTCAAAGGGGTAATGAAAGGTCGAATCTGAGCGATCTCAAGGCATAGGGAAGGCCAGGAGTCAATTGAGTTGGATCCATGTCAAGGAAAACTCCAAAAGGATTTGGATTATGCACACATCCTGATGTACGCGGTTTTAGTGGTCAAACCCATGTATGTACGTGCTTATATGTTTAAAAGTCGTGTATATAATTTTTCATGTGTTTTTAGGGATGATTAGGGAAACATCAAAGGACAAAAAGTGGTCCATCGGGTCCAAGGAGTCTGCAGCGGGACAAGGGAAGGCCATACAAAGTGTGATTCAACTAGAGTGGTGAAATCCGCTATAACAGATGCCCCCTAATGTGTGAGGTCAGAGGGGTCATACGATGGCTGAAATACATTATAAGTCCATCCCAGAAGTGGAGTGATGAAGGATCCCAAATGGAAGACCAGCCACCCAATCAGCATAGTACAATAATACAACTCTGCATATAACTGCAAATACATATAGCAGTCTCGGATACATAAGAGTACAATGGCCGTGAATAGGCATGATACATGATATCACATATGCGGTCATTGCCATGTAAAATATACATAGATCAGAAACTCCATGATGAAGATATACAAGGGACCATGATCTCCAAAATGGCTGAAGATATATAATAGATCAAGATCTCCATAGTGGCTGGAAATATCTGACATACACTAGAATCAAGTCACGAGAGATGAAATCTCATGAACACTGGCATGATCAAGGAGGTAGCATACAAGAGATGCCACCAATCTAGAAAGTCTTCTACACAAACTATTACGAGTACATGTCCTACTATGCGAATAGAGGTTTCGAGGTCTAACATAGTAGTCCGTCGTCTGATTACCGGTCATTAATGTATACCGTTAACAGACGCGAGATCACCCACCGATAATGAAAATGGGAATCAAGGTACTAGAGTGCAAACTAAAAAGTGTGAATAAATGTGTTGAGGTCAAACACTTGAAAGGATCCATCGATCAGGGGACATTGATGTATTCCCAAGAAACTGTCGATGGTGAGAGAACCTGCCACTGATGACTGTAAGTTTCAAGGCACTCAAAAATGACTCTAGAATCCAATCCCAGAATAAATGATCTGAAGTCGATGGGATGAAATCCGCTGGAAGGAGGGAATTAAGGAATCCCCCATCATCCAACACGAGGTACTCAACAAAGCTGTATAATGTGGAAGGACTCGATCATAAAGTGCACGAACCAGTAACTGTACTGGGAATGGATGACATGCAAAGTCAATATAATTGAGGAATGGCCGACTCAGGTTTCAAATTCCTTCGAACAAAAGCATAATGGCATATGGTGACTGAATGAAGGCAGCATAGACTCGATATACAAACTGGGACATCTCTGTGACACAGGAGGCATCAACAGAGGCTCCATAGGGACTGGAAGCTTAACCAGTCGGTGGAGATAAACTTAGATAAATGAGTACAGCTCCTAAATTCAAACTATAACCCAACCAATGGATGTGATATACAGTTCTCTATTCGAAGGCGACACGACTTGACAGCTGCCAAAGATAACATCTTTCCTTGTCTGTCTTTTTATTTTTTTTATTTTTTTGAACTTTTTCAGTTATTTGAAAATCTTGAAAGAAGAATAAACTAGCTTTATAGTAACAAACTAGGAGGATACAAGTGTCATAAGGGAAAACAAAATAGTTCCAAGTAGTGGAACATACCTATGCTCAATGCAAGGATACATGTGTAGGATATCAACACTCGGGGGAAAATCCCCTCCCGGTAAAAAGGGAATCAAGCTGTGAAGGATCTAAAAAATGGCTCTGCATGGCTAGACATGAGAAAAGCTTGGGCTATATGGCTGAAACGCAATGTCAGGGGAGCCAGCATAAAGCTCAATAGGGCAGGAAAAGCTCATGATAATGCATTCACAACTTGACATGAGGGAGTCCTGAGCAAAATAGGCCACTGAAATTCCAAGATGAGTATGAGGCTCTTGCGAAATGTCATGGCAGTACTATACAACGGACTCCCACACACTAAAGGAGAAACCATCGACATGGGCACCAAATTCAAATAAGGTGCTAACTAGGGTACCCATGTAAGGTGAAGCTCTACCACTCGTATCATGCCACTTCTAAAGCACAAGAAGGTTCTGCGACATAATAGAGTGGATTCGTACCTAAGGTCATGGTGATATGGTCACAAGGTCATGCAAAATGCAAACGGTGGTGAAACCTAACCTATATGCCAGTTTAGTCATGATACCTGAGATCGGCATGAACGGGTTAATCCAACGCCTAAAACGGCACTGAAAAAGGTCTTCTACAACACCAATTATGTAAAAAACGGTCCAAAATGGTTAGAAAATGTCAAAACTATAGGAAAGGGGGTAAAAATTTTCAAATATTTGAATTTTTTTCTATAAATAGTAAAAAAATATAAATCATTTGAAACTTTTACCCATTTGAGCTCTGACTTTCAACTGCAAATTCCAAGAGATCCAGTTGGCGGAATTCACAACCGTTTCTTCCAGGTATTTACTCATGCTCTCCTCTTGCATTTTGACATAATTTTTTATAGATTTTCATGGTCAAATGAATTTTTTAGGCCATCCCAAAATAAGCGCTACGGCCCATGTGGAAATCGAGGCTTTTTCCGTGTATAGGGATGGATATACGTAGAAAAGGACCTCAAACCCGCATAAATACGTGGTTGTTTTCAAAACAGTTGCGTATGAGGCCACGCATATGATTTTCAACTAAACTAATGGGAAAATTTTCAATTTCTTTTGTAGGATGGTGCTAGAGTGGAGAGAGTGTGAGCATGGTGAAGTAGAGGAAGCAGTAAGGGCCGACTTAATGGCTCAACAAGCTCTTCATGCATGCGAACTCTACAAGTTTTGGTGTCTTTGTGGTTTGAGGGCCAAACCAAGACTGCTACAGATGCTATTAGACTATTGGGATCCAGACTCGGAGTCCTTTCATATTGACAAGATGTCCCTCACTATAGAAGTGGAGGACATATACTTTATCACAGGTCTTTCTAGTTGAGGGGAGGTGGTGAACCTTCGTTCCCGAGGTACTATCGACAAGTACATTGCAATGTACTACTATCTAGACATCGAGAAGGTAGGGAGTCAAATCCCTACCAATGCTATACAGGTGCTGGGCCTAAAGGCCATACTATTGACACTGGGTAGGATAGTCCTCTTAGCATCACTCCACCAGGCCTCGCAGCCTCTGATGTTCTATGCAGTGGAGTGCATGAGACCAACAATCTATGACTGGAGTACTACACTACTAAGCAACATGAAACACCAGCTCAGTGAGTGTAAGGCAGGCAGGGTATGAAACTTCAGGTTTAGTAGTATCTTGAGCACGTTTTTCTTCAAGCGTGTTCCAGGATTGAGCCCTAGAGTGGATGTTCCTCTCCATGGGGTTCGAGATCTGTCCCAATGGCATTGGGAAAATGCGATGCGCAGACTGCGGGGTGGTAGGGTGGCCAACCCATATCCAGCTGACTTCTTTCCATGGTGGCGATGACAGATAGTTGCCATTGATGACTTGCCCTATGCAGGGATAGATTTCCGGGGGGATCCGGACATGCCATTGCCACCAGGATTGGCATATGGCGATATACGTAATGAATCTCGACCCTCACTCTTTTTTAAATTTTTTGAGTTATTCAATTTTTTTGTATTTTCTTGATTTTATGGAAGCAAAAAGACATGTTTTTGCGTGACAACACATAGTGACATCTACCATTTGTGTGCAAATGTGGGACCACGGTGGCCAGAGGGCTTTCCTTGTCATAGACGAAGGGGAAGAGGAGATGACATCACGGGTGTGGATGCAGAGCGAATGCTCCAGAGCATTCATACCAACTTTGTAAGACTGACTCATAGAGTTCCCATGGCGTAAGTCGAGGACTTGAATGAGGCCATGCAGCGGCAGGTGTCGGGTGTACCACATGCATGGGTGCGTTTGTTTTGATGGCTAGCTAGAGCTGTAGTGACGTTCCATGATCACAACCCTCCTCCTCCTCCATAGGATTAGACACCTGGGAGTGTATACATTTTGTACGACCGTGTATTATATGATGGTGGCTCAAAAAGCCCCAATTTTGTATCATGACACTATGTATTATCACATTTTTGATGTATAAAAAGTTTTATGGTGATCGATTTATTTATTTACATGTGTAAAAATTTTGTTTGTGATTATATGAATGAAACAAATGCCAATCTAACACATAGTTAGCATATGAGTCAGCAACTTGATTATTATTTCTTGGAATGTGTATATATGTTATATTGTCAAATTGTCATTCTAACAATCTCACACGTAAGAATCTTCTCAATAACGTCGGATCTCTAACATGGTACAAACCATTGAGCTGTGACACTACTAACTCTAAATCAAGACGTACCTCAAGAGATAGAATGCCATGTAGAATGGCATCACGTAGAAGCTCAATAACGGTGCTATATTCAGCAACATTGTTGGAATATGGCCGTAGACATACACCTCTTGAAGACAGTGTTACCACCTAAGTTGTACTTAGTGGTTTTTTTATCAAGTGAGCCTAGTGAACTGGACAAGGATAACTTGTTCGGACTTCAGAGAAACTTCAGTCTTCCTTATGGGAAGCTTTGTTTTACTATATCACATGTTCATACCCCATGGGGGAATTGTAATAAATGTTCTAGCATGATAGTGTCTGTAAAAGACTCAGTCTCTTAGACTTTATTTGTCAATCCGATCAGCCCAAGGTGTTTTTTCCCTTGGTCATTATTGGTTTTTTAATAAACGACTGATAATTTCTGAGTTTTTCACTCCATACCTCCAAAGTTGGGGTGGTCGGCTTGTACTTTAGGCCTATTGAGGTTATTAGAGTCTATGTGTTAATGTATAAACATGCTAGACATCATGGTTGAGTCATATGAACATGTCTAAGTCCCCCTAGGTGTTTTTCAATTTTTCAATTTTTTTGTTTTTTCAGTCTTTTTTATTAAAAATTTAATTTTTCCAAAACTTAGGCTATCTTTTAATAGTTTAATTGGAAAAATTGATTTTGTAATAAAAGTGGGCCAAATAATCAGTTTCAGTCATGTAGGTGCTCATTTTCAAGCTAAGAGCACCATGTAAACCCATGGACCCACTATTTCCTAGTTTTGAGTGATTTTCCATCACTCAGGTCAGAAATCCCCAAAAATCAATTATTGATTATTTTAATTAATAAATTGATGAATAATGGAGCAAATCCAAAATCATAAATCAATGGATTCTCAGTCGATTTGATTGAAATCAGTCAGATCTGAAGCAGATTGACTGAATCTGACAAATCCTTGACTAAAGGAGGTGATCAAATCAGATCCAGAGTTGATCTTCAACATCCTTTATGGGGAATTTTTCCCTCCCTCTCTCCTCAACACGTTTTGGCTCATTTGGATGAGTTTTGGTGGATGCTTCAGTCAAACAGGTTGAGGTGTCAGTAAGATCAGCTCTTCGATTGACAATTGCACTTAGTGAGATTCAGATATGACTCAGTTAGACACAGATCAGGCATTGATGGACTCTCCATCAGCATATTTGGTCTATCTCCTTAGGATTTGCGCCCCCCTTGGGATGGATCTCCTGGTTTTTGTATATATCCAAGCACAACAGCCTCTTCCAAGCTAGTTAGAACTGGGATTGAGGTGTTGCTACTATTGTACTGTTGTAATTCTTCATTTGAAATAAAGAAAATCTTTGGAGGCTAGATGGTGTTGTGCCATTACATGTGTGGATGATTATTGCCATTAATTTACTGAGGTAACCTGTATCTGTATTCATTTTTTGCTAATTGCTTGTAGATCCGTTGTCAAGATTGATAATAGGCTTATTATAATTTTGATAGGAAAGGTGATTTTCAATAAGTTTATTGACCATCTCCTTCCTTTGATGCATGTTTAGAGATCTATATTCAACATGTCCTATAAGCTTATATGCATGTTATTTTGAATCTCTGTGTATGTACTAATCAGATCTCACAAGTTTCTTGGCAAGTTCTTTGATTTCAGCTGAGCTGTAGGTTCCTACATTGGAGAGGATGCTGATATATTTTCCCTCTTCATTCTCTTCAAACCTTCCAAAGGCATAGTCCCTCGACATTCCACCTGAAATCTCCACTATGGATCTTCAAGGAAACCGGCATTTCTCTCCTCCTCTTCCTCCCTCAATATCAACTCTTCACCCGGTTACCTTTTCATAGATTTGTTTTGGTTTAGATCTATCATCTTAAAATTAATTTAAACATATATATATCCTCTAAAAGCTCATATTCTAGATATTAGTTTTGTTTTGCACATAAAGTTCAATTTTAAGAGATCTAGCTAAAATTACCATATTTTCGCAAGCATTTTAGTGAAAATTCGTAGCTTGTTGTTATGGTAGTTTCATTTGCTGTATGATAAAATTTAATATTCTACAATATCAGTGCATATTTCATTGGCTGTACAAACAGCAATCCAAGATCCCAAGGAAATCTTTCTTTCCTTGGTTCCTTTGTCACCTGTTTAGCTAGTTTTAAGTTCATCTTTTTTGAGTTAAGGTAGGCTGATCCAAATGTACTATTAAAGTGTTTTTGGGAATATTTAATTATGATATGCTTGCTGGATTTTAGCATATTTTAGAGAAATAAAGGAAGCTGCTGTTCGGAAGTGGCCTCAGGAGCGTTCAAATCCCCCCAGGGGTCTCCCATTTGACTAGAACCTTTGATTTTTGTACCTTGTAATCTCTTGATTTCAATCCATATAAGGATCAAGAGTAATTATATCAGTTCTCTGATATTGTAACCGCTGTTAATAAAATTATTTTTGAATAGGCTCTTTCGATCCCATTCCCCATCCCCCCTGGGGGGATTTGCATCGGTGTCCTTTTTGTTGTTTTTTGCTCATTTATTTTCAAACTAGTATTGATCTAATCTGTAGGGTAGTATAATTTATTTTATTATTAATTTCATATTCCATACTTTATGTTTCAAATTAATCTTAATACTTACCCCACAACTTCCCGATTGACCCAAAAGGGGAAAGAGATTCGTGTTAGGACTAATTAGAAAACTAGAATTGTGTATCTATTTTCTTTTGATCATTTGTTTTTAGATTTTATAAAATTAACCCCTCCTCGATTCCTCGATTGAGATCCACTTGGATCGAAAGAGGTTCCTGGAGGGTTTTCCTTTAAACAAGAACACCCAGTTTAAAACTTACTAAAATTGACAAGACTCCAGTGTGTATGCTCTGCACTTGGCTGCGGTTCATCTGATCAGTCAAGCTATATCAAAAGCACTTGGGTGACTAGTATAATTAGGACTCACTCTCCCCAACTGACAAACCATTAGGTGAAAATCCAACACCTAGATCAAACCTTTTACGGTGGAAAAATACCCAAAGGAAGCAGGAACTTCTGAAAAGTGACCTCGGGGTGCCGATCTCTATCACACCCTAATGGGTGCATTATGAACAATAGCCCTGAAGATTCCATTTCATCCCACATATTCATTGTGGGTAGCTGTGAAGGTTTAGTTTTGGACATACTCTAGGGTATATCTGGAGTCCCCCCTTTGCCTAATTTTAATCAACTCACACTTCAATTTTAACTTAAAACATACCAAGAGGCAATCGCAAAACACTCACTCCAAGAACGTGCAAGTACATTGTTTCTATTTTTTACTCCATTCTAAGGCACTGGTTATTTTCTTGTTATATATATATATATATATATATTGTGTCTCAGCATTGTGCTTTCGTGTGTTCATCTTTTGTATCTTGCCATCTTTGATTATCTATAGTTAAATTGCAAACTCCTAAGTAACTCAATTAGTTTAACATCACAACACTAAGTAATTATCCTTAGTAACTTAATAGGGTCTACCCCCCTTGGCTTCGTTAGGAGTTGAGCCTAAATGGAGGAGTCAAGAACAAGGTGACATCCTTGACTCGAGACTTGCCCCCAAGGACACACCGAGTGGCTTGAAGATTTCTTCCACGTGACCCAGGTGTGTGAAAGGTGGCAACACACCTTTTGGCACCGTTGCTGGGGATAAATATTTTTATTCCCGAGTACAACTTAGCTTAACTTTTTTCTAAACAACTAAAAAGATAAAAACTTTTGATTGATCTAGTATTTAAAAAACATAGAAATTAAAACTCGATCCATCTGGTGACTCCACTGTCTAACATCCCTTCAAGAATTTCTACCCAAAAAAACTGCCGACAATTATTCAATCCTCTCCCTAATCCGGAAAGGTTTATTAGGGAAAGATTGAATAGGTAGACTTCTCGTAGAAACCTTGAATATTTAGGAGACCAATCCCTTTTAGATATCCATCACATATTTGTAGAGAGTCATGTTCACCAATCTCAAGAAATGAAGGAGTTATTCAAACCCCTTGACTTTTCTCAGATAGCAGGTGCTCCCCATGCCATTCCAAAATATGCTATCAAGAAGCTCCCCATATTTCAGGGCAATAATGCGATCATTGCCAAGTCTCACCTTTGAAAGTTTGAAAAGCACCTGGTCAGTTATCGCAATGATGCTGCCCATGACCATGATGATGTCAAAATGATGCTCTTTGCTTTATCCTTGGAAGATGATGTTGAAGAATGGTACTTTGACCTAGATGATGATTCATATAAAACTCTTAGTGAATTCCTAGAGGGTTTTAAGAAGAAATGGGGGGAAAAGAAAGAACCAAGACATTTGGTTGGTTCCCTCCATAACATAAAGAAGATGGAGAATGAAACCATTGATGAATTTAATACTAAGTACATGCATGTGGTTGCGGACCTCCCTAGATAAATCAAGCCATGGGATGCCTCCATCCTCATATCTTACATCGAAGCTTTCACTGGTGATTTGAGGTACTAGTTAAGGGACAAAGAGCCGACCTAACTAAAAAATGCTCAGGAATTGGCCGAGAAAATAGAAAGGAATATGAAGTCTTCAGGAAAATCCAACATTCTGGGTTACACTAGGGGAAACACTTCATACAACAAAGAAAAGGGAAAATCCTTTGAATCAGAAGAAAAGGGAGCCTCTAAACATCCCATGGAAAAGGTAACAGACATGATAAAAGACTTGGTTACTAGTCAAAACCAACTTATGGCAGATCAGTCTACACAATTGAATCTTATGCACAATAGAATAATCACAATGGAAAGAAATAATGGACCTAGGAACTTTCAGCCTAGGCAGAATCAAATGTATCAAAAGAATTTTCCTCAACAAGAGCCTAGGATTCCAAACCAGTTAGACTCAGCTAACATGGTAGAAGAAGTAATTCCATGGTGTAGACCCTGTGAACAATTCCACCAAGAAAGCACTTGTTATGTTGCAAATCAAGTCATGGAACATGAACTTCCCAAGGTCAGTAATCAAGAAACATATGCAAGCGAGCCTGATCATATATACATAGTAGGCCAGGCCTACCCTTTGTCACCATCTAAACAGTACAAGCCTGAGGATGAAACCATTGCAGAATATTATAGTGAAACTTATGATGAAAACTGTAATATACATGATGGGACTCCTATGTGTTCTCCATATAATGATGACAGTCTGGAAGGTTTACTACCTTGTGACCTTTTCTCTGAAGAAGATGAGTATGAAAATGAGGACAAGTATAGCTTGGAGCATGATACAAGTGACGAAGACTCCGTTATCCCCAACAAAGATGTTGATGAGGAGTCTCGGACATTCATGGAAAATCCAATCTATGACATGAATAAAGAGGAAAATAATGAACCAGAAACTTTTGATGGTTTTGTTGATTTTTCTGTCTATGGCATATCTAAAGGAGAGAGCATGGACCATGTGGCCTTAGGAAACTTTGATATGAAAAAGGAGCATGCAGTTTATCCACATGATCAGTTTGAGCCATATATCAGTATCAATAATGAAGACAAAGAGAACTCGATATCGGAACCTGATATCAACAATGGGGAATCCATCACATCTAACATAGATGATCATGATGACTATTGGGATTTTTGTGCATATCTTATTAAGAATCCTATCTATGCTATATCCAGCAAGGGGAGTGTCTATTTAGAAATTTGTGGAAGTCCAATCTACTATACTTCCATAGAGGGAAGCATGGATATGGAGACCTTGGAAAATCCTAGTATGGAAAAGCAACATTCAAAACTCTTATATGATCATTCGGAGTCATATCATGCAGAGCCGCACAAAGGTATCAATAATGAAGACATGGAGAAGCAGTGTTGTGAAAAGACAGATGTGATGCAGTTATTAGAATATCAATCTCAACTATCATCTTCACATATAGAGTTTCCTCATGACTTGGAGCCGCTTGGGGCTTATAGAGTGAATTATCATCCGGTAAGACTTGATGATTAGTATGATGGTGTAGTCAATCTGCCTCATCATTCCCATTTGTACATCAACCCTATCCAGTCATGGATAGAAGCATCCTGCACAAGCACTTACCAGTTTGGGAGGAATTTTGACAACATTATTCATACCTATTATTTCCCATCCATCCCGCCCCTTCCGGATCATCATGCATGTTTGCATTTTCGGAATAAAGTATCCTTACTTTGGTTGGTAACCAAAGACAAGGAATTTTTTTTTTATATTAATAAAATGCTTAGGTGGTTACATTGGATTTCTGATTACACTTAACCCTTTTTATGTCATGCTTAGAGTAGGAAAATAAGCTCCTTGAAAAAGAGCATTTACTTTCTGCATTTCTACTTAGCTATAATAAAACTTTGCTTCTTTTAGTCAGTTACATTTATGTTGCGTAAATAAATCAGCTTAATGGTTCAATTTGGTTTTCTATAAAACTTGTGCTACTGAGATTTTTCTTGTCAAGTTGAGATGTTTTTATAGGGTATATAAACCAGAGATTCTGGTGTTCTCGTATCCTCTCCTTTCCTTAAAGACCAGATCAAGCACACGTCCCACAGTTGGAGCCAGAATGTTACCACCTAAGTTGTACTTAGTGGTTTTTTATCAAGTGAGACTGGTGAACTGGACAAGGATAACTTGTTCGGACTTCAAAGAACCTTCAGTCTTGCTTTTGGGAAGCTTTGTTGTACTATATCACATGTTCATACCCCATGGGGGAATTGTAATAAATGTTCTAGCATGACAGTGTCTGTAAAAGACTCGGTCTCTTAGACTTTATTTGTCATTCCGATCAGCCCAGGGTGTTTTTTCCCTTGGTCATTATTGGTTGTTGAATAAACGACTGATAATTTCTGAGTTTTTCACTCCATACCTCCAAAGTTGGGGTGGTCAGCTTGGCATTTAGGCCTATTGAGGTTATTAGAGTATATGTGTCAATGTATAAACATGCTAGACATCATGGTCGAGTCATATGAACATGTCTAAGTCCCCCTAGGTGTTTTCCAATTTTTCCAATTTTTGTTTTTTCAGTGTTTTTTATTAAAAATTTAATTTTTCCAAAACTTAGGCTATTTTTTAATAGTTTAATTGGAAAAATTGATTTTGTAATAAAAGTGGGCCAAATAATCAGTTTCAGTCATGGAGGCGCACATTTTCAAGCTAAGAGCACCATGTAAACCCATGGACCCACTATTTCCTAGTTTTGAGTGATTTTTCATCACTCAGGTCAGAAAGCCCCAAAAATCAATTATTGATTAGTTTAATTAATAAATTGATGAATAATGGAGCAAATCCAAAATCATAAATCAACGGATTCTCATCCGATTTGATTGAAATCAGTCAAATATGAAGCAGATTGACTGGATCTGACAAATCCTTGACTGAAGGAGGTGATCAAATCAGATCCAGAGTTGATCTTCAGCATCCTTTATGGGGAATTTTTCCCTCCCTCTCCTCAACACGTTTTGGTTCATCTGGATGAGTTTTGGTGGATGCTTCAGTCAAAATAGCTTGAGTTGTCAGTCAGATCAGCTCTCCGATTGACAATTGCACTCACTGAGACTCATATATGGCTCAGTTAGACACAGATCAGACATTGATGGACTCTCCGTCAGCATATTTGGTCTATCTCCTTGGGATTTGCGCCCCCCTTGGGCTGGATCTCCTGGTTTTTGTATATATCCAAGCACAGCAGCCTCTTCCAAGCTAGTTAGAACTGGGATTGAGGTGTTGCTGCTATTGTACTATTGTAATTCTTCATTTGAAATAAAGAAAAATATTTGGAGGCTAGACGGTGTTGTGCCATTACATGTGTGGATGATTATTGCCATTATTTTACTGAGGTAACCTGTATTTGTATTCATTTTTTGCTAATTGCTTGTAGATCCGTTGTCAAGATTAATAATCAGCTTATTATAATCTTGATAGGAAAGGTGCTTTTCAATAAGTTTATTGATCATCTCCTTCCTTTGATGCATGTTTAGAGATCTATATTCAACATGTCCTATAAGCTTATATGGATATTATTTTGAATCTCTGTGTATGTACTAATCGGATCTCACAAGTTTCTTGGCAAGTTCTTTGATTTTAGCTGAGCTGCAGGTTCCTACATTGGAGAGGATGCTGACCTAGTTTCCTTCTTCATTATCTTCAAACCTTCCAAAGACATAGTCCCTTAACATTCCACCTGAAATCTCCACTGTGGATCTTCAAGGAAACCGGCATTTCTCTCCTCCTCTTCCTCCCTCAAGATCAACTCTTCACCCGGTTACCTTTTCATAGCTTTGTTTTGGTTTAGATATATCATATTAAAAGTAATTTCGACATATATCTATCCTCATGAATCTCATAGTCTATATCTTAGTTTTGTTTTGCACATAAAGTTCAATTTTAAGAGATCTAGCTAAAATTACCATATTTTCGCAAGCATTTTAGTGAAAATTCGTAGCTTGCTGTTATGGTAGTTTCATTTGCTGTATGATAAAATTTAATATTATGAAATATCAGTGAATATTTCATTGGCTGCACAAAAATCAATCCAATATCCCAAGGAAAGCTTGCTTTCCTTGGTACTTTGTCACCTGTTTAGCTAGTTTTAAGTTCATCTTTTTTGAGTTAAGGTAGGCTGATCCAAAGGTACTCTTAAATTTATTTTGGGAATATTTAATTTTGATATTCTTTCTTTTTTTTATCAGTTTTGACAGAAATAAAGGAAGCTGCTGTTCAGAAGTGGCCTCGGGAGCATTCAAATCCCCCCAGGGGTCTCCCATTTGACTAGAACCTTTGATTTTCGCACCTTGTAATATCTTGATTTCAATCCATATAAGGATCAAGAGGAATTATATAAGTTCTATGATATTATAACAACTATTAATAAAATTATTTTTGAATAGGCTCTTTCGAGCCCATTCCCCATCCCCCCTGGGGGGATTTGCGTCGGTGTCCTTTTTGTTGCTTTTTTCTCATTTCTTTTCAAACTAGTATTGATCTAATCTGCAGGGTAGTATAATTTATTTTATTATTAATTTCATATTCCATACTTTATATTTCAAAGTAATCTTAATACTTACCCCACGACTTCCCAATTGACCCGAAAGGGGAAAGTGATTCGTGGTAGGACTAATTAGAAAAATAGAATTGTGTATCTGTTTTATTTTGATCATTTTTTTTCAGCTATTATAAAATTAACCCCTCCTCGATTCCCCGATTGAGATCCACTTGGATCGAAAGAGGTTCCTGGAGGGTTTTCTTTTAAACAAGAACACCTAGTTTAAAACTTACTAAAATTGACAAGACTCCAGTGTGTATGCTCTGCACTTGGATGTGGTTCATCCGATCAGTCAAGCTGTATCAAAATCACTTGAGTGACTAGTATAATTAGGAGTCACTCTCCCAAATTAACAAACCAATAGGTGAAAATCCAACACCTAGATCGAACCATCACGGTGGCAAAATACCCAAAGGAAGCGGAAACTTCTGAAAAGTGACCTCGGGGCACCGATCTCTATCACACCCTAACAGGTGTGTTATGAACAATAGCCCTAGAGACTCCATTTCATCCCACATATTCCTTGTGGGTAGCCATGAAGGTTTAGTTTTGGACATACTCCAAGTACTCTAGGGTATATCTGGAGTCCCCCCTTTGCCTAATTTTAATCAACTCACACTTCAATTTTAACTTAAAACATACCAAGAGGCAATCGCAAAACACTCACTCCAAGCACGTGAAAGTACATTGTTTCTATTTTTTGACTCCATTATAAGGCACTGGTTATTTTCTTGCTTTATATATATATTGTTTCTCGGCATTGTGCTTTCGTGTGTTCATCTTTTGTATCTTGCCATCTTTGATCATCTATAGTTAAATTGCAAACTCCTATGTAACTCAATCAGTTTAACATCACAACACTAAGTAATTATCCTTAGTAACTTAATAGCGTCTACCCCCCTTGGCTCCGTTAGGAGTTGAGCCTAAACAGAGGAGTCAAGAACAAGGTGACAGCCTTGACTTGAGACTTGCCCCTAAGGACACACCGAGTGGCTTGAAGATTTATGCCACATGACCCAGGTGTGTGAAAGGCGGCAACAGATAGTACTTGACCCATAGGAGTATAAATCACCCAAGCAATAGAGGTTGAGTGTTGAGTGTGACGGCTTGCACCATCCATGAATCCTATGTAGGTGGAAGATTCCCTTGACATCTGCCAAAAGAAACGGAAACTAATCACAAAACCTATCACGATAAGAAAAAGACCTAACTATGCAAGTCTATACAATAATATACAACAAGTAGCCTTGGCTAAAGATTATGCATAGTATTTTTTGAGATAGAGCCCATTTCTAGGCTCCACCAAAGCTGTTTCTTCGTAATCCACTAACTCATAAGCACCCTTCTCTAACACTCGCTTGACCACGTAAGGACCACACCACATAGGATTGAATTTCCCTGCCCCCAAGGGTTCTTTCGGTTGATCCCACAAAAGGACCAAGTCTCATTCACTAAACACTCTTGGACGGATAGAATTATCATACTAGACCTTAACGTGACGCTTATTAACCTCTAGAGCCACCAAGGCATCCCGACGCTGCTTATTGAGTTACTCAAGGTGAACCAAATGCTCCTCCAAAGGTGAAGTGTCTAGTAAGAGTTCCACAGCTAGCTTCAATGAAGGAATTTCGCATTCAATCGGAAATATTGACTCCACTCCATGCACAAGCTGATATGGAGAAAAACCAGTGGCAGTCTTAACCGCGGTTCAATATGCCCACAAAGTAGGATATAACATAATGTGCCAATTATTCTTACTTTGTGTGATGGTTTGTTGGAGAATGGATTTGAGTGATTTATTCACTGCCTCTACCTATCCTTTCACTTGGGGGTAGTAAGAAGAGGAATGCTCTTGCTTATACCCTAACTTCGATGCCAACTCTTCCATCATACGGTTCTGAAAGTGTGAGCCATGGTCAGTGACAAGCTCTTTCATAATCCCAAACTGAGTAATAATTTGGTTGAATACAAAGTGAGTGGTTGTCTCACTATCAGATTTTACTGTAGGCATAGCCTCATCCCATTTCATGAAATAATCAACAGCCATTATAATGTGATGGTGCCCCCTAGCCAAAGCTAGGTTGCAATCCATAAAATCAAGCCCCCACTTAGTGAAGGGACCGGCGGTGATAATGGGATGTAACAGGGCAGGTTTCGAGCACATATTACGTGCGAACACCTAGCAAGGGTGGCACCTCTTGACCGCGTCAACACAATCCTTAAAGATCTATGGCCAAAAATAACCCGCTCTCAAAATATTTTGAGCTGTAGAAAGCCCAGATAAATGACCACCACACGCCCCTCCATGGCAATCATTCAGCACAACCTCAACCTCATCATGAGTTAAACAATGTCGTAAAATGGAATCTACCCCACGGAGGTACAAAGTATTGTCCACTATAAGGTAGTTCTTAGAGACGTGACGTAATCGTCGCCGTTCATCTCGCAAGAGGTGAGTCGAGGTCTTCAGTGTTTGTAAATATATTATGATATCCCCATACCATGGGTCTAACATGGAGATTAAGAAGATGTGTTCATCAACAAACGTATCTTCACAAACCAACTCCTCAGTCTCACTCAAAAAATCCGATATGAGTTCTGCAAAGACTAAAGACTTCTTCGATTTTGCTGAAACAAACTCGAGATCAAATTCTTGTAGAATGACAATACATTTATTATACTTTCCCCCAATCATCCTTCAGGTGAGGACGAATTGAAATGGATTGACATGGGCCACAACTAAGGTCTGGCGAAGGAGAATATAATGTCTCAAATGCTGAACCGCATTTATGGTAGCTAAATCAAGCTTCTCGACATGAGAATAACGAATCTCTACGTCAATAAGGTTTCAGCTCAGATAATATATGACATGCTCTTGGAGCTCCTCATCCTCTTGAACCAATACCATACCAATCATCTCTAAAGACACGGCCACATATAATAAGAAATCACGGCTATAGTCCAGAGGACTAATCACTGGGGCCGATGCTAGGGCTCACTTGAGTGCATCGAATGACTCCTGGGCTCTCTCATCCCAATAAAAGGGAGTATCCTTCTTCAAGAGACGCATAAAGCCTCTAGTCAAATTGGCAAAGTTGACAACAAATCTTCGTAAGAATTTTGCCATGCCTTGCAAACACTGAAGATGATGAATATTCTTCGGAGGAGACAATTGAAGTATTACCTCAACCTTCAAAGGGTTGACTCTTATACCCTCTTTAGAAATGATGAATCCTAACAAATGACCTGACTTCACACAAAAGATGCACTTATGAGGATTTAATCTAACTGAATAGTGCCGGCATCTTTCGAATACCAATCTCAAGTGATAGGGATGACACATTCTCATACGAGAATGAGCAGTGAGATCATCCAAAAATACCTCGATAATTGACTTGAGATTGTGGAAAATCAAGGTCATTGCCCGCTAAAATGTAGCTCCAGAGTTTTTAAGGCCGAAAGGAATTTTCTGATATGAGAACGTTCCCCAAGGACAAATAACTGTATTCTTGTGTTGTTCCTCAGGTTTAATCTATATCTGATTATACCTGGAAAAGCTGTCCATAAAGGAGAACACTTCTCTCCCCGTACACTCATCCAAAATCTGATCTATAAATGGTGTGGGGAAGTTACCCTTAGGATAGGCATGATTCAAATCACGGAAATCAGTGCATATGCGGATCGCTCCCTACTTCTTATCCAATGGAATGGGGTTTGAAACCTACTCCATCAAGGGAACGGGATAGATGAAACTGGCTTTCAACAATTTCTCTATCTCTGCCTTAATGGCGGGTGCTTTCCTAGGATTCACCGCTCGTAAATGTTGTCGAACAGGTTTAGCATTGGGGTAAGTATTTATTTTGTGCTCAACAATACAAGGGTCAATACCTGGCATCTCATCGTAAGACCAAGCAAAAATATCACGGAATTCCTTGAATAGCTCGGTATATTCCAGAATCTCAACATGGGAACATTCCGCCCCAATATATACATTCTCTATTGTGCCAGGATTGCGAGAGCTATTGATAGGAATCGTTGAAGATATGTTTTCCATTTTTCCATCAGCCATCAGACCAGGAGAGCTTAATGGAACCACAGGACTACCAACTCTCTGACTAAGAACCGCCCTAAAATCCTCACGCTCCAAACAGTGAAGCTCTGGGAGAAAGTACGATCTATGATAAAGTTCCTCCCATGGTGGCTCAACTCGCGACATAGCCTCAATAATTGCTTCATCCGAAGGGAAAACTGTATCAAGGTAGTCATGGGCATGAGAAGACTGTACTACCCATGCTGGCAACACATGAGAATCCTCCTCCTTCGTCCGTGAAGAGGAAGGACTAGGCTCTGCAACATTATTGATATTAGCTTGATAAGCTATCATGGCTGTAGGCAATGGCACGCTCGTCTCGATAGGCTCACTCGAAGTACTTGGCGTAGGAAGAATCCAAGGGTCTTCCATATGATTTGTGTGAAAAGATACTGATATCGTAGAAGTTGAAGCCTCATAGAAACTAGATCCTATCATGAGGATTAGTGCAGGACAACTAAAGCTTCCCATGAGGGATGGATACATGCCTACACCCACACTCCCAGTTGCCGGCTGAGAGTGCTCAACGATCGGGATCGAAGCTCCCGAAGATGCGGTAACAGATAGATTCTTGAATGTCATATGATCAATCATTATGATCTTCCTGTTATGTGGAAAGCATACAACGTGGAATAAGGAAGAAGCAATGGCTTGCATACTATACATCCAGTTCCTACCTAGTAGGATATTATAGTCAAGGGGCGCATCAACCACCTCAACCTCTATCGCAATGGTATTTCCCCCCAAACAGACTTGAAGGGAAGGAAGGATGCCGTGCGGCCTAAAAGATCTCCCATTGAAAGTAGTTAACATAGCCGCTGATTTAGATATCTCAGGAGAATCGAGACCCTTCCAACAGGCTAAAGAAATCACAGAAGCAGTAGCGCCCTCGTCAATCACAGTACGTTTGACGGTCATACCAAGACATTATACGTGCACCAAAAGAGACACATAGTAGGGCAAGCAAGGCTGATGTCCTGTGGTTTCAAATTTGATCACAGAGGAAGAATCATCATTGTTCACACCAAGGGCAGAAAGCAACGCCTTCCTTTGCGAAGGACAACTTTGAAGCACTTCCAATGCTGACATCGCACAAGGAGTATGGCCCAAATCCTCGACAACTGAATAATTCTAGGTGGCTCGAGCATTTGGATTATGCCCTGAACGCTTAAGAACTCCCTTAGGAATGTGAGGTGCAGCCTCAGGTTTATCCATAGGTTTCTCAATGCGCAAAGGGGATCCTGGTGGATCAGGTTCTTTGCCTGGGCTGGGTTGTGACAAACTATAATATTTCGCATGAGTCACAACTTTTGTAGCACGGACCATGTTAATGCACCCATGACCACTACCCTCTGGTGGATCATCATCACTAGACTGGTCATGGGACTTCGAGTTCATATTTTGGTTATGCGGTAAAGGGTTAGTTAGCACATCTGGGCCTTGTGCTAAGAATCTCAAAGCTTCTTCAATCCAGGGGCACAAGTAAGTGAGGTGATCATCCTTACATAGCTTGCAATGGAACTTAACCTTATGTTTCACTTGCTTGTCCCCCCCAGCATTTCTACCGTTCTTTTCATTATTGTTAGCATTCTCATTCTTATTCCCACCCTTTCGATTATTATTTTTACCCTTTTTTCTATTCCGTCCGGGCTGGTTGTTACCCTTCTGGTCTGACGATTGCATAGAAAGTACATTCACCGTTTGGGCGGGTTGAGATGAAGTCGTAGCTTGTCCCGAAGCAGATTGGTTGAGCAAAAATCGACTAGCTTGTTTTGCAACTAAATCTGCAGGTTTCACACTTGCACAACGCACAATGCTATCGGCATGTGGTCCAGGTTTGACTTTGGGATCGAAACTGGAATGAGGAGCATTGGGAATAATCTCATACAACAAACCAGACTGAGCATAGATAAAGTCCAGTTCCTGCACCCTAAAAATCACTTGTTCCTCATTCTACACTCCGGAAACATCCTTCGCTATATATGGCAATAACGACTTGAGGAACCACTCGAGAAGGAATTTCAACGGTATAAAAGCTTTAATTAATCTCTTCCGTCTACGCCACTCTTGAATATGATCAGAAATATGTGTGGCTTTATCTTGCCGAAATGTCGACAAGAGTTCAGTACCAATGTCATAGCGCATTGGTAGCTGGAATTGATTAAGAAAAGTCATCGCAAGGTCATCGAACAAAGCGAAAGCTCCCTTAGGCAACTCTATATACCATTTCGCAGCAGGCCCTGTGAGGGTGCATTGAAATAGTCTCAAATGGACTGAGTCCTGATGTAATGAATTCGAAGAGCACCAAAGGTGAAATGTAGTAACATGTTCGCTCGGATCCTCTCCTGGTTTTCCTTCGAACTTAGGTATGTCCGAAGGAAGCTTGGTAGGGACAGCCGGCCAAGCCGGTCCATGAACCACAGGATCGTTCGTAAGTCTCGATAAGTTAGGAAGATTAAGCGTCGCAAGGAAAGGGATCCTAGGATGATGAGGTCGATGGACCGCTCCCTGGTTCACATAGGGTTGATTACCACCATGGCCTTAGCCATAGTGTCCTCCTCCTGTCTGACCCGTATAGGGTGGCGTGGAAGTACCATAGTATGGTGGACCTTGACTAGTAGGAGCTACAAAGCCGTAATTAAGAGAGTAAGTAGGTTGTTGATACCTGCCTCCATAATGTGAAGAAACCTATCCATACTGCATCCCATGATAAGTTCCATAGGTCATCGCATGCGATGCCCCATGAGACACTCCATAGGTAGGAAGATACGCTTCGGAAGTAGGGATATAAGCCCCAGAAGTAGCAAGATGACCTCTAGAAGCATGAACATAGCCTCCTGACGCAGCAGGCAGTATGTGAACTTGAGACACAATTGATTGAGTAACCACAGTATGGACTTGACTCGTAGCCATATACTGGCTTGAAGGACCACGTGAATAAGGTGGAGGATGTACATTTGAAGAACTAGGGGTCAAGGACGAAGGAACCTGAGTAATAATATATGTATTACTGCCTATCGTCACTCGTCTTGGATCTGGTATCCTAATTGGATCACTAACCCTAGACCTAGGAGGGAGATATGATGTAGCTTCCACCACTGGGATGGAAGGTACAATGTGACTAGTGCTCCCAAACCTCTCCGCATGGTAAGGAGTGAGAGTGCCCCTAGGCATAGTGTTAGGCTCAAAATCGGATTCGACATGAAATGTCAAATCATGTGAAGGGAAACCAATCATAGCATAACTACTGTAGCTAGTGTTGGCAGGTTCAAAATGAGTCTCGGCGTCCTCCGGCATTCCATACTAGTAAAGTGTCAATGGGGAATTAGACCTGGAGTGAGTAGGCCTATCATGCAAGGGTCCTATCTCAGAAATCATAGGACCTAACTCAACTAAGTCGGGTGAAGGATCATAAGTAGGAGTAAATTCCCCATCGTCTACACGAATGGGAGGAGGTGGTTCAGGAATATCCTCTAAATGGTCTCCCATGGTGCGTGAATCAATGTGTGACATAGTCTGCCTAGACTGTCTAGGTCTCTCTCCCAAAGGAGGAGGAGAAGTAGAAGGCGGAAGTCCTACTAAACGACGAGAATGGTGAGGAACTGCACTCAAATCCATAATGACTCAAAAAATAGCAAAGACTCTCTATTTACATAAACCCTAGGCCAACTATCATGCACAGAGCAATCACTAATAAAACCTAAATCCAAATGCAAGCAAACAAGGGCTGGATAAGTGAGCTCCCGAATGAAGCAGGTATGTCTCACCTAGGAGAGGCTTGAGACTCCCATACACAACAAGCAGAGGTACGTAACCTATTATTGTGGCCCTCAGCTTCAACGCGTAAAGCGACTGTGCTGTCTGACCCCAACCTAGCCGAGACACTTGCAGAATAAACCCTGCAAAGTAACCCCTCGATATCCTAGGTAAGGCCACTAAGGTCACCTCAATATAATCAATGCTCAGGTAGACAGTCACAGGTGGGATTGACCATATGGGCAGGGTAGCAAGGCCTGAAACTCTCAAAAGAGCCCCCAGATACGAATACAATCCTGGAAATATCTCCGGTGCTACTCAGTTATGACTAGGGGTGATCCCAATAAATAACCGCTCACACTGCCTTGTGCTTAACTCTCTTGTGAGAGGAGGATCCTGAGAAACACTGGTTATACCAAGGATTTCACACACTCACCTGGACAGACACCTAGATGTTGTTGTTTAGTGATATTGGAGAATTAACTCACAATGAACTATTCCAAGATCCTAAAACCTAAGCTTGTTGGTGCACCCTAGAAAAGAAAAGAGTGTAATTCATTTTATTTAGCGTTGATTTTAGTTGGCTTTATTACTCAAAAAGATATATGATTGTGCAACTGATGGTGTTATGACGCAACAGGAAGTAAAATGCACACCTAACAATCAATGCAAATGCATTGTGTCCATGAAAATAGGGCATGCTACTACGTGAAATGCACAATTATAATTCTTTAAATGATGAATGCAAATTTCCTATATGAAGTCCTAACTAGTACTCCAAAGCAAATCTATCTAGTGCAAGTACAATGCAAAGTGCAAAATGCAATGCATGATGATAAGCAAATGTTTTTGGATTTTTTGAAAATAAAAGAGATGTAAAAAGCAAAAGAATGATTCTACGACCCCTAGAATTTGCAAGCACACCCAAACAACACTCAAGCAAAGAACTAAGGTAAAAGAACTCTAATGCACTAATCTCAAACAAAAAACCGAAAATGCCATGACAAGAACTTTCTTAAAAAAAAATTATCCTAAAAAAAAATGTTTCTGGTCAGAAACAAAGGTCAAAACAGACTCAGGCAGTGCCAAAGGAGACTCAGCAAATATTAGAATTCACCCAGCAACCAATTATCTTCCCCAAAAAGGCAAAATCAAGGGAAGACGCGACTGTTCCCAGTAAACCCGCGTGTATACACAGAAATCTCATAAGAAACCGCGTGTATACGCGACTGTAAATCAAAAACCCGCGTACAGGAAGAAAGGTGCATAAAATCAAGGAAAATAGACAGGCTGAGACAAACTTCACACCAATCAAACTCTACCAGGCATGCATGCCCCCAGACTCGACACAAAAAAAAAGAGAGAAAGAGCAATTCAAATTCATTGAATGTCGAGAAAACAACCCCCAAAGGACAACTACTAGGAACTCCCCAGCGGGGTCGCCAATTCTGTTACGGAGAGAAATTCCTATGGCTTGGAGTACCACAATAGACAGCTTGACTCCAAAAATCAATCTTTTCCAATATACAATAGAAATAAAATGTCTAACACTAAAGGATCAGACCTCGTACCTTATTTCAGACGGTTGAAGTAGATCCATGTTGAGCTTTCCAATCTTTAGCTTTAATTGATCTATTACTTCCTCAACAACAAGTAAACAATACAAGCATTCTATATATCATGGTGTTAGATCTATTCTAACATATATAATCAATAATGTAAAAGCATTTGACATAATCCAATGGAGAACATATTCATTCAAATACACATTATTGGACAGGAAAAGATATTTCTATTAATATAAATCAGAGATTACAAGATACAACCTCCGATGGCATGTCTGCGAACTGGAGAAACTGAACCCCCCACTTGGGCCTCCACCACTTCAATCCTCCATCTCTCGATAGCAAACTCACAAGCAAAAGACAATCTTGGGAAGAACACAAAAGTGCTCCAAGGGACAAAGGGATGCAAACTCAAGTATAAGTTATGGCAACAATGGACTATAGTTTCGTTGCTCTCAATTCTCTCTTCTGCCTTCAATGTACCAATGGGTTCCTTATATAGCTTTTCAAAGGGGTAATGAAAGGTCAAATTCGAGCGATATCAAGGCATAGGGAAGGCCAGGAGTCAAATGAGTTGGATCCATGTCAAGGAAAACTCCAAAAGGATTTGGGTTATGCACACATCTCGATGTACGTGGTTTTAGTGGTCAAACCCGCGTATGTACGCGCTTATATGTTTCAAATTCACGTATATAATTTTTCATGTGTTTTTAGGGATGATCAAGAAAACATCAAACACTAGTGGAAAATGAGAGATTAGTGACAAAAAAAATGACCAAAATCTGCATATCAATGACCACTTTGGTTTGGCGATCGCTGGTGGCTAATTTACGGTCTTTTATTACGTGACCAAAATTGGTCATTTTTATTTTGGTCATTTATAGCTTGTCAATTGGTCATTAATTTGGTCATTAATTTTGTCATATTTGAATCAATGACCAAATATATGACCACATTTATGACCAAATTAATGACCACATGGCAAACTAGAATATGACCAAATTTGGTCGCGTATTAAAAGACTGCAAATTAGCCACCAAAACTGCTTTTTGGTCATTGATATGTGAATTTTGGTCATTTTTTGGTCATTTATATCTCATTGTTTGGTCACGTGTCTCTCAATTTTTTGTTATTTTATATATGAATTTTGGTCATTAATCTCATTTATTGGTCACTAATTTAGTCATTTTTAGTGGTTTTATGTGTGGTTATTATATTTTAGTAGTTTTAATGGTGTCCATTATTAATCAATATATTTTTTTAATATGGTATTGTGTTTAAATTAAAAAAAGAATCATACATTATTTATCATCATCTAATACACATTTGAATTATGCAAATATAAAGTGCAACCATATAAATTTTAAATCGCACAAATTATATTATATGAAATGTCAAGTATTACAATAAATGAGTTTTCTCAAAAACTATATCCATATAACTTTACATGAAAACCATCTAGTACACCGATGAATTTCCAAAATATTACATTTGCTAAACCATCCCACTTGTACTTTGTTGCTAAGCCATACTTGGATCCTGCGACAGCTTCAAAACCATACTTAGCAACTTGAAACCCTCAGCAACAGGCTCTTCATACTTAATGGAAAAGCATCAGCAACAGAATCTTCATACTCAATTGCCCACTTTTTGAGATTTTTATGTGCGCACATTCTTTTGTATCTGCACTGCACGTGTTCTGAGCTTTCTGAGCTTTATATCTGCACACGTGCTTCTGTATCCACATTGCAGCAGCCTCCCTCTTCATGTTTTTACAAAGATTGCGAGTAAGGTTACCTACAAACAACACATGTTAAGCAATAAATTGTATTGCTCAGTAAAAATAAAAAACAAATAACTGAAAAATGTACATAGTAATTTCACAAGATTTAACATGGAAAAAAGAAACAATTCCAACAAACAGTTATATATGTGCTTATTATAACAAATACAAAAACACTTTTGATACCTCTGCTTTTGAGCTTTCTGAGCTTTATATCTGTGCACATGCTTCTGTATCCACATTGCAGCAGCATCCCTCTTCATGTTTTTACAAAGCTTGCGAGTAAGGTTACCTGCAAACAACACATGTTAAGCAATAAATTGTGTTGCTCGGTAAAAATAAAAAACAAATAACTGAAAAATGTATGTAGTAATTTCACAACATTTAACATGGCAAAAAGAAACAATTCCAACAAACAGTTATATATGTGCTTATTATAACAAATACAAAAACACTTATAATACCTCTGAAGGAAGTCCAACTCCATTGTATTGCCTAGTAGCTCTTTCATGGATATGATGGCTTCCGTAAAAGTTCAATACTTAACAACCTGATTGGGTTTTTACAAATATTCTAAGACATTACTAGTAGTTTTCATCTCCCTAAAATTTACTAGGAACCTTTATTTTAGTAAAAATGCATCTGGTTACATACAATGGGATGCAGAATTATTTATCTCAAGAAAATGTTTTCAGAGCTACAATCATCTCTTAGCTGCTGAATTATTCTTTATCATCACTTACAGTAACTGTCACTATATTTGGACTTTGTGAAGGGAAAATGTCTTCTCTTCCATTGCTAGAAGGACTCCTCCCCATCTTTTCATTTCCATCATAGACGATCCCTCTCAATATCAGTGTCTTATGCATTCCTCCAATCATCTCTTCATAGATTGTATCTCCTTTTTCCCCAGAAACACATACATATTGGCTATATCCAAGCCCCATTGAACATACAGTACCTGCAAATCACCAAATCTAACTTTTAGTAATACAGATCTCGCTCAACAAGAATTTATTGCATGGGTTCTGTTTGAGCCAGAAGTGCTTAACATGCACTCGCCAAACACCTAATCCATCCTGTTTGTGTCAGAAACTGTTTCTAAGGCTAAGGAAACATGCTAACACAATCCCAAAAATAAATTCAATTCAAACTAGGGTTTAGGGTTTTTGTTTTAAATATTTTGGTCATAAACATCAAGAGCATATAGGGAATGCATTCATCAGATGAGCAATAACTGAATCAAACACAATCACTGATAAAGATGTATATATATCATAAAAGTCTAACAAAAAGCCTGTATTGAGGTTTACACAGAATGGACAAGCACTGATAGAAA
>LPNX010683888.1:1274602-1288778 GCA_001517045.1 Pseudotsuga menziesii | reverse complement strand
TCTATGGGAACACTACCCGGTTCTTCAGCGCCTTAGTTCTCCTCCACGAACTCGTATCCCCTACAATAATGCATATGGAATGAAGAATTTGACGGTTAAGCTAAGATTAGCTCGTCTTCTCAACCGTTCCCACGATTTTAGCAATGATGGATTTTGGCTCATATGCGTGATTGAAATCTGTTAAAGACACGTCTAATCTGCAATCACACATGTTAAATCATACTGCAAAACACCATTAATCATTACTAGCTGACACCCATGACGAAAATTTGCCCAAAAATTTGAAAAATTGATAAGCGCGATTTTCTTGTAGCGCTGTCTTCATTAATTTTCTTGTCAGCGCTACAAGAATCTTTCTGTGCCCTTTTATCGCACTTTTACAGCTTTTAACCAAACTGTCGGATGTTTAGAGGATTTTTAGGGTCATTAACAAGTGTATTTTTGCTCTCTAAACATATCACTGAATCAATATTGAAAACAGACCTTCTTTACCCTTTTCAAAAAAAATCTAAGAGACTATAAAAAGACAAATAAAGTCTAAAGAAAAAATGCTCACAAACTATTAAAAACTGATAAATCATCAATAAACCCTTCAAAAAGACCAAAACTGAGAAGTAATCAAACCTATGATCGAAAGTGGAAAAATCAAACCAAAATTGAAGAAAACAAACCAAAATGGAGAGAAAAAATTACTGACATAACACATCCAATTAAATTTAGAGGCAAAGAACTATCTAGAATTTTATCACCTTAAAGCTTGAGAGCTTGAAGCATGAAGAGGCAACACACATAGTCGGGAACAATTTTGAGAGTAAAGCACATGGCATCTTAAACCTCTCATTCTCAATTGCCATCTTAGCTCATGTGCTTTGGGTGCCTGGCAAAACAGTACCCAAGTAAAATCTTTAAAATATGGCCAGAAGTGCTTAACATGCACTCACCAAAGACCAAATCCATCCAATTAAATTCAGAGGCAAAGAACTATCTAGAATTTTATCACCTTAAAGCTTGAGATCTTGAAGCATCAAGAGGAAGCACACACAGCTGGGAACAATTTTGAGAGTAAAGCACATGGCTTCTTAAACTTCTCATTCTCAATTGCCATCTCAGCTCATGTGCTTTGGGTGCCTGGAAAAACAGTACCCAAGTAAAATCTTAAAAAGATGATAGGACTAATCAATATTCAATGATAGTCCTGAATCCTGATTCTATTATACTAATAGAGAGTTGTCATGGCTCCCTAGTATTTAGAATAAATAAAGTTAGCTCTTGTACTCCTTTCTAAAAAATTGTTAGCAACACCATTTTAATGTCATGCAATTGGAGCTAGTAAACAGGTGCCTTAATCAACAAACAATATTTTTCTAGATTTTCAAGAGGCTAAATACCACTCCTGTAGTGACATAGAACATATACCATTTACTGAAAATGACATCTAGAATTGAAAATTACAGTGGATATGTTATTGATTGTATAGGCCAAGCAATGGGGGTTAGATGCTTCGGCATCCTCCATTAGGAATCGAGAATTCTGTGGACCTCTCAGTTTTCTCATGCTTTTTTCTCAGACCCTCTACACCCCAGTGATAATTGATATGAGAATCATAATCTGGATCTGGTTATATGGGTGAATCTAGACTATTGACGGCTGTATATAGAAGTTGGCTCCCACTGCTGCAAATTAGAGCATCAAATGTAGACAATTTTACTCCAATAGACTGAAGCACATAAATACTTTCTAAAACTGTCAATGCAGTTGATAAGATGAATCCAGGAGATGGGAAGTTTCCAGTAGAGCGAACTGCATTCATAATATCTTGGATAATAATAGCTAGTTTACTAACAAGGGGTTCTCCACTAGCACCATAGTAATCCATTGCAATATCAAATAGACACTTTCTTCTCCTGAGAGGTATTTTCCCCATAGAATTAAAGCTATTATTTCGATCAATATTTGTTTTTCTTGTATCATTTGCTTCTCACAGTTTATATTAACTGTTCTTAGTCTTCTCTATGATCATCCTAATGTGATCAGAAATACCCTCCCCATTATCTTCATTTTGAAGAAGCTTATCAAGTTCAATAATGTTATTAAGTGAATTTGAGCAAGAAGGTTTATATGCATATAATGAGAGTCTAAGGGATGTATCTGGGTCATCCTTGAATGAACCAATGTCTGATTCAAAATCCATATTTTCATTGAAGTCATTTTCACTCTGCCATTGTGGGTGTCTCATTCTGCATTGGGAAATCCTTGACAAATATATTTTACAATGTTGTGGCCAAGAATAGAGATGAATGTTCTTCAGACCATTTTTCTTGCATTCAGCCTAGAGGTTCTTGTCAGCTACTAGTCTATACAAAGCAGCTGCAATTTCCTTGTCATTATGCTGATCTACCAACAAACCATTCTTCAACGTCTGCACAAGAATGAACCAATTTGTAAGAAAAAATCAGAGAGCGATTGATGATGTTTAGATCCATTCAGACTTTTAGTTTAGAAGGTAGAATTTTCAATATACCTGTTTAATGTCTACATGTCCTCCATTTTGTGGCAACCATAGGCAATCCATGTGCAGCTACCTGCATTTAAACAAAGTGGGAGAATGACATGCTTTATTCTTTTTACACAACCAAAAATTCTTTTAGATCAAATTGTTAGGTTAGAGACCTTGATATAAAAATATTAAAATCTTAAAATTTCATCTTAAAGATCAAATTTTCTGTCAATAAGAAGAGAAATAATGGATAATTTATTTTTATAATTTAATAGGAAGTTTTATAAACTTTGGTTTTTGCAGCAATCCTATATATATTAGCAACTTTTGATTGCTTGTGATGTTTGGGATATGCCACTTCTCCAAAGAGATCATCTCCAAGAGCATCTCCTCCAAAGACGATTGTGATGCTTTGTAGCGAGGTCTCTCTTAGCTCCCTCATTAAAAGTGAGGTTGAAGGCACCTGCAAAAATATTAATAAATTAGTAACATTTTGAATCTTGTTAAATCGCATGGCCACTCAACACAAGTGACCAGAATGGGCAGAAAAGTAAATTATAGTACCAAACACTCACAAGGAAAGCAAAATTATTGGATATAAGGGAATAAAGCAATTTAGGCTAAAAATATGGAATGTACAAGTATTACTATTTATGGTCATCCCAATGAAGGACCCAAAAAGTAATTATGTCTAATCCAAACATACATGAATTCTCTCAGGTGCAATACAAAAAATGATTTAGAGAGAATTATTAATTTTTATAACACCAACTAAACTAAGGAAACCAGCAGTATCAAAGATACAACAAATATATATCACCAGTGTATACTTCAACTTACACAAAACTGTACTAGTAGAAGGATCATTTATGCAAAAATTGCAAGTTTTTCTCCATACAACAATGAACACCAGGCCAATTAAGTGTACATGTGGGTTCTGGAAACAAAAATCACAAACATTTCAACAATTTAAGCATGTTGGAAAATTTACAGAATGAAAATATATTTCTAGATGCCAAAATACAAGATTCCAAAATATATTTCCCGGAGCGTGAATCGAGAGCATTTTAAATATTCCCAGTCACCAACATGACATTTTAGAGAGGAAGAAATATCATTGTAGAATGAAAACTACAAGACACTGGCCATTATAGTTCAGTTCAATAAGGTCCTTAGGATGCTACATACTATTTGTATTAATTTGGATGTTTGTTGAATTGGATGTTTTGAATATGCTTTAACATCCACAATGTCTAAAATTTGGTGGTAGACAACTTTTGTAAAACTAATGATTTGAGGAAAGACCTGAATTATCAGATGTAGTTCCCATTTGAATACATAGAGAATCATTCACTACAAAATACAGTTAGAAGATTCTACTGCTCAGTGCTCATGATATGTAATCAATCTATTTCTTTATCTGATAAGTCCACAACATGAACGACAAGGAGTATTTACTTAAACTCCATAAAGGAATAATGATAGTAAATTCAAAATCCAAAATTGAGTTCATGAATACTAGCATCAAGGGATGTTGTTCTTTCTAATACTTTTGATGCAAAAGATTATGCTGTAAAGGATTTTCTTAATCTTCATTATTCTATCCTCTTTCCATATTTTCTTGATGCTCATCACCTTTGAGGAGATGCTATGATATGGCATATCTCAACCAAACTTATATCCAGAACAAACATATCATAGGTACTTACTGGAAAGACTATTTCAACACTGCAGTTAAGTCAATTTACAGGAAAAGTTCTTTAATGCATTTTCAAGTTGTTTTTTTATGGCTAGTTATTCACTAACTTGCAATCCATGGTTAAAATTTAAAGCAATAGCAGTATTGAAATAATTGCATACACCCAAAACTTACATATATTAGGTTTCACTGTTTCACTATTTGTGATAACTGAAAATTATTACAAGCTAATATTTCAGCACCAACCACATCCGTGTTTATTTACTCAGAAAGCATAAATTATAATAGTTTAAAACTCAATTGTCAAACTCACTCAAATCTCTTAGAAAAAACTGAATGAATAACACTCACTCACACTGCCTTATTTTATGAATGAAGAAGGTAAATATTTTACAAACTAGAGCTCCTAAGTTTAGACGCAAAAATTATAAACCCTAAATCTAACCTAGAAAAGTGCATCCTCCCTGCATGAGCAATTTTCTTGGAATAGAGTGCCCTGTTCTAATTATGGAAAATCACTTAGCCCATGCACCTTAGATAAATATGGAAAAGTCCCTAAGGTTGGCACCTTTTACTTAATCTGCAAAATTCCCCAAGCCAAGCACCATTTCCTAAATCTGGAAAAGATAAAATAAGTACAACAATCTTCTAATTAAAACAAAGGCTATGTTTGGAACAATTTAATAAAAACAAACCACTGAAACTTTAAATAACTAAGGTTGAAATATGCATGTTGTAGGCATGTACACACACTATTATTTTCTACATAACTACAGTGTTGCTCCACCTTAACACTGACACATCCTCAACCAGTGTGCATATTTCTGCTGCATATCCAAGGTATGGCTGCTGTAGAATCTGCAGTTGATGAATTTGTTGCCAAAGATCATGCTACTGTCGAACTTACTTCTGTCGAACCTGTTGTTGAGGAATATGTGGTTATAGAATCTGATGCACCTCTGTTGAAGGGGAAAATATCTACAACAACAACCAAAACTAACACTTCCTTTTTGCAAGGAAAGTGTTCTCCACAAAGCCAAGTCTCGAATGGATAACTGGTTTGTAAAAGATGCTACAAATTATAGAATAAATTACTAAGAAGCATGTACTGGCATTTAAAGACAAGCATTCCAAAAATTATCTCTATGTCAAAAAACATACCGTATTTTCAGCACAAGTTGGTGGCATGAAAAGTAATAGACCTCCATCTATGCAGATACAATTTCTGAAAATTGTGACAGGCATTGGTGCAAGATATATGTGGAAAAATATTAGACTTCCTCTTTGTCAGAATATGATTACCAGCATTGCACAGTAAAAACATTTGTGGTGGAAAAAGCTGAAATTCTTGTCCTCAAAGAAAAAGACAGAAACAACAAAACAAATTTAGAAAGCAAAAAGGTAAAGAATATACCCTGGTATAAAAGAATAAGTGAAAACTGCATCAATCAAATCCTCCTTAGAGTCAAACTGATCTATAAGCAAGGTCCTCAGTGATTTGAACACTTGTGTTATAGAAACTGTATCACAATAGTAATAGTAGATCAAGTAAGCAGCAGACTGATGTCAAATGTCAAGAATAAAAAATTACCCAAAATCATTGGCATCTGATGTCTTCTTACTAAATCAAATATATTGAATACAATCCAGAAAAGAACTTTGTAGACCCATGGGTATTCGATAAAGCATTAACATACCGTCTTGATGTTTTTTGTTGGTAAGTTAATTTTGTGCCTCCTATGAATAATTTATGGCCTAAAGTTGATATATTAGTAGATGACTTATGTTGTGGTTCTTAGTTGTTTTCTTATGTTTCACAAAGGTTCATCCCAAGGGTAGGGGCCAAACAAGTTCCCGAGACAGCAAGAGGCTACAGCCAAAATTATGTGGATAGAACAGGATACGTAAGGCACAGGACATAGGGGACCCCCCCAAAAAAATATTTATCTATCTATATATATAGAGAGAAAGAGAGAGGATGAGAGAGAAAAATAAAAGATTAAAATTTTTAATGAATCGTGATTAAGCACAAAAAACACAATGCATGGCAATTACATCAATACTTGAACTTTGGCAGCATTAGCATGACCTGTGTTTACTTCGCATTATGAGTGGGCCAAACCTTCAAAACCTGAACTTTGGCAGGATATATGTGAACTCCTATAACATCAATCACAAAGCCCTAATACTGGATAGAAGTCTTCCCAAAGAAGGATTTATTCAATTTGGCTTACAACTTATATTGGTGAAGGAGATCCAAAACAGTGCAGACATGCTACAAATCTGACTAAGACTTACAGAAAATGCCAAAGGAGATCCAAAATAGTGCAGACATGCTGCAAATGATCTGACCAAGACTTACTCAAAACAAAAATATCATCTAAGTAATGCACAAAGATGTGCTCGGAATACATCATTGATGATTCTCAAGGAAGTGGGAGGCATATTAGTGAGGCCAAAAGGCATGACCAGCCACCAGCCAGTCAAAGAGACCAAACTTCATCTTAAAATATGTAGTCCAGAATCCAGATATCTTTCATTTCCATATGCACTTGGTGATAGCCTAAAGTAAGGTCCAGCTTGGTGAAATACTCCGTCCTCTTCAAGTAATCAAGAAGGTCATCAATTTGAGGCAATGAGTAATAGTTCTCAATAGTGAAATTGTTAAGGGCCTGTAATTTGTGCAAACGTGCCACATGTTGCTCATTCATGATAACCACAAAGGCCGGCAAGCTACAAGAGGATGTGTCAGCCCTGATCTTTCCTTCCTCAAATACTTTTGTGATTTGTCACTCAACCTACACTCTTCTTAAGGGAAGTGTAATATGCACAAAAATTGGGCAATGAAGAATCATGAACCAACCTCGTAGAATGTTACATGTTATTCCATGGGTTATTCAAACACATCTTTTTATCAATCAAGGATTTTCATTGTATATTAGAGAGAAGGAACCTCCCTTTGTTGTCTTACTTGACTTGTCAGAAAATGCAAGGTGACATGAATTTCTTAGGATTGACTTGTTTAACATTCAGTTTGACAAAACGTATAGTGGGACAGTAGAAGAAGAGATGGAAGTAAGTTTGCATGTCTTACTGTTCTTGTGCAACCTGTAGGTGTTGAAGTAGCCATCATATTGTGCATGTCTGGTACACTGATATGGCATGCCAATAATCAAATTAGAACAATTTGAGGAGTGATATCATACTCCACTATCTCAGAAAATGGTCCAATGGCTAATGAGATGAAACACCTTTGATTGACAAGACTAGGTTATCCACCACATTGATACGGCTTGGGGTGAGGAACAGTTAGAAACTACAGGTCTCCTACCAAATTTCAGGACCCTAGATTCTTCTAGTTTCCTTTATCCATGGTGATAGAAATTAATTTGTTCTTAATATGGCAATTCAGAGAGAACAAAGGTTCTTCCTCACTCCCTGTGTAGTTCTTGGCCACTAGATCTGATTGTGGATTTGTTGTAGATGGGCTAGTTATATATATGCTGAAACCTCTAGAGAGTTGTTCTTCAATAAGGAGCCTTCTAACCGATCATTTGTCCAAAAGGACCCTACATTCATCATCAGAATGTCCATAATCTTAGTGATGGGAGCAACACTTCTTATTTTTTGTCCTAATAGTAGGTGTTGTGCTAAGATGCCCCACATTCTATCCACAACTATCAAGACAGCCCTTGGAAGTGACAGGGGGTTGAGAATAGGAAACCACCTTCTTTTGACTAAGAAGAGTGGTTTTAGGACATTTATCCACTATTTGGAAGCAAGGTGGAAAGCATGCTCCAAGGAAATAACAAATAATAGTTCCAATTCCTTCATTAAATTTGACAATAACCCAGAAATGAACTTAACATAAAATAGGAAGTGTCTTTGCAGTCTCATATCTCAAGCTTGATGAGTATTTTGTTGAAGATGTCAATAAACTGTGGACAAACTATGTTGATATTAGTTGATGTTGTAGCCACCTTGCTAGCAAAGCATCCTTGTACCCTACAAGGTAAAACCTATTGCATATTACATCTTTGAAGTCTCCCCAAGTGTTGATCGAGAATCAGTTGTCGGCTGGCAACTCTAATGATGTGAGCCTGGTTTTCCTTGTAAACTCTAATGACCAATATTTTGTTTGCCTCTATCAAGTTCAACTAGGTTTTGAAATAAGAATGTTATATATTCAATAATTGAGCTTTTGAGAGCCCAAGCAAATTTTGGCATCTATAGTGTAGAGTCAAGCTTGAAGGTCTATTAGAATGGGAACCCTTAAGTGAATAGTGGGTTGAGGTTGAGGTTGAGGTTGTGATTGGACCCATTGTTGATGGTTGATGATTTTTTGGAACATTCTCATCATATCATACAACATTTTAGATTGAAATAGTTTGGAACTCTTGTTCTTATTGTTGTGTAAATAGGGTTTCCAATAATAGGCATTATTTCTCCTACATTGTTCAACGAAGACCTAGGCAATATTGGAGGCTTGAGTCTCCCAATTCACTAGAGCTTATATAGGGAGCCTTTCTTAAATGAATCTAGGATCAGTGAACCTCATGTGAAATTTCTAGGCTACCCAAAGTATGCCTGTAGCTGCCTGAAGTATGCCCATGTCCTTGGGCCTGCTGCTCAAAATTTTTTGGGCTTCCCAGACTGATATGGCAGCTACCCAAACCCTTCTAGGCTGTCGACAGCCTGCCCACGACTACCGTGGGCCCTGGCGGCTAGCTGGTGGCTTGGTTTTTGAGTTTTCTTGTTGTCCATGGCATATTTTCTTAGCGGCTATGGCGGCTAACTGCTGTCACCCTCTAGTGGTGACTGCAATGTCTTCTCTACCACCCAACTCTGCCTGTGGTGACTGCATATTGTAATAGTATAAGAGGAAACTAAGGAGAGTGGAAGACATAATCCAGTCACACTGATCATTGATTGGTTGATGAAGGATTTTCAACTAAGTGTGCAGGTGAAGGGGGCAAGGTTAGAGGAAAGGAGAGCAAGGGGTAGGCGAGGGCTAGTAACCAGCAAGATTGAAGGACCGATCTTGAGGTTTAAAAGCTAGCATTTTGTCATTGTATTTTTCTTAGTAGCCCATTATCCCAAGATGGGATCCCAAGGTTCTTATCTCTGTAAAAATCTATTTGTTTGCTGGTTTTTCCCCAGTTAGGGGCTTTCCAAGGTAATTCGATGTGTCAAATATTGGGGTGATTTCTTGAGTATTTCCGCTGCGTTGTTTTGTTTAGACCTAGCGTATTTTTTAATAATAATTGCATAAACTATTAAATCTTGTTTGGATCACTAAAATCAACATGGAATCAAAGCCAGGGATAAAGCTTTGAGCAGGAATAATTTTTGACCAGGTTCATGTGAAAGAAGAAAAACATAAAAAAGTACTATACGACAGTTGTTGTACAACCTCCATCTTGCAGAGCAATAACAATCACGGGGTAGTGGACTTTGGGCCATGGGAAGAGCTGAGAGTGTAAGGTGGGCCAACTAATGGTTAATTGAAGTGATGGCAGGTAGGAGAACTCGGGTGTGGAGGAAAAATATGTCATATTCTCTGTAGTCCCTTCATATAAGGCTTTTAACCTAGCGCTCAGCATTGATTTGTGCCATGACTATCCTTGAAATTGCTACAGATCTACACCCTGTTTAGTTGGCACTCATGGTGAGCATGCTTTTTATTTCACCTTGGACAAAAGACTGCTAGAGCTTTCTCTACCGCATCTTGCTTATTTTTTATTTGGAGGGTGTCGAATTGTACTACTAATGAGGGGACCATAGCAGTTTACACTACACTTGTGGGAACTGCATTAGTTGAGGGGACCATAGCAGTTGTTGTTAATGAAGTAGGAGTAGTAAGAGGTATCGCAACTGCAGTGATTGATGGCACAACAACAGGTGCAGGAGAAGTTGTGGGAATAGATGTGATCGTGGAAAAAGAGAAAAATCCAAAATATGTAGAGATAGTTGGTGTCAAAGAATCCATAACACTAACTGGGTTTGTTGGCAAAAGAGGCATAACTGGTGTAGCAACTATCGGTGTCCCTATTGATGCTAAGACTATAGCAGCTACATATATGCTAGGAGAAGATAGATTTGGAGATGCTTTTGATTGATATGATGTGACAACCACTAGAACTGGTGATGCAGCTGTGGACAATGATCCTTCAAAGTTTCCAATTGAAGCCATTGCTTTCTCTACCTGCTCTTGAGCTATTTGAGGAAATCCCACAAAAGATTTTACTAAAACAGATTGCTAAAAGTTGTCGTATCAAAAAGTCATAAGCCTTCTCAAGGAATAATATGAAATAGTACAAACCTTCAATTCATTTGGAATATTCCACTTGGACTGTTTTGTGATTTTGTTGTAGCAGTACCTATGTAAACAAAAGAAATGGGAATTTGAGATAAATTCTGCAAAGGATTTGATTCAACCTAAACATCAAATAAACAATGATCTAATAACATAAAAATATTTACTCACTTTCAGTCCTCTGGAGTTGTAAATTCTTTACAAAGAGTGGATGCATCTGCCCTCCGTATAAAAAATGTAGGAAACAATAAAAGTATTAAAAATAAAAACGTTAGTAGATTAGAGTAATTATTAATGTGGAACAAAATCCCACCACTTCGTGTAATAAATATATTCTAATAGATCAAAATTTGTGACAAAATATATTCTATACTATAGTGACAAAATTTGTGTTCAGAAGCAAGCCACCATAGTTGGATTTGCACCCATCCCATGCTGCATAATATCCTTTCTGAATTATCTACACAATCCACCTAGTACTTGCAAGTTATTGGCATAGTTATTTACCTTCTTCAATTTTTTGTGAAGTTGAACAGTAAAAGTGCTAGGCATAAAAAGGGCATCAAAGGACCCTTTTTTCTACATGACATTATCAACTGTGCAATATATTAGACATATAAGGTACATATAAAGAGTACATATAAGGTACTCCCGTGTTGAAGAAGATATGGAAAAGTTGGCAAGGGGCCTCCTTAAACTAGGAAGAGATTTAATGGTTTTTAGAAGGGGACTCAGTGCTCACCTTTGGTCATGAAAACAAAGGGAACTTTGCAAATATCAAAGGATCTTTGGGGATATGAATAGGTATTGGGTGAAGTGGTTGAGAAACATGGGGATTAATCGGTGGAAGGAAATTTGACACTTCCAAAACCAAGAGTGGTCCAAATATAGCTAGAAGCAAAGTGTTAACTAGAGTGCAGAGCCAACCTTTTAAATATTTTTCAAACCTTTTCCAGAAAAAAAATACCAATTAGACTATTTGGGCGTTAGTCGAAATTGAAGGATTAAAGCTAGAGTTATGGTACAACTTCTTCAGTATACATGTCAGAAGAATCATATCAAAATATTCTCTTTAAACCTTCTATTGAAACCAAACTTAATAGAAGGTGGAATCTCAAATAATAAGAATAAATGAAAATGGATCAAAAGGGTGAAATCTAGTTGGAATGTGAATATTTCCTTCGAACGAAAGTTACATATATTGTTCATCCTGTAGATGGCACTCTTTATTAAAGGACAACTTCATATGAAAGGCTTCACAGAGGGGGGTCACAGTTAGTATGGGAAACCAAAGGATGTTGGACATATTTACTGGAGGTGCCCATTTGCTAAGGAGATCTGGAACCTGATTCAAGGCCTTTTTGCAAATGCATTCACTTCTTAACTATACTAGCGAGCTATTCTTCTTGGGTTCATCAGTCTCAGGATTTTGAAAATAATAATAATATCTATTTCGTAAGAGTCCAATTTATACGCAAATAAGTAGGTTAAAGTTTTTGACAAGCTTATATAATTTAATCCAAAACTACTAACTATACCATGGACCCATTCTAGGTAGGTTATTGATTTCCTTTCACATTAAAATTTATGATGATAAATTAGAAAACAATGAAATACACAGAGACCTACTGCCTTAATTGAGATATAAAGTCAAACATTTATTTCAGGCTCTTGAGTAGAGGGACCATATAATACATTTTCAGGAATCTTTTGTATTATTATATTGATTTGCAAAGTGTAGTTTCATGATTAGAGAATAAGCATTATATGGGGTGCTTCAAGTATCAAGACTATTTGTAGCATCCAATAAAAGGATGCAAATCTTAAGGTATCCATTGCATTGGAGTAATCACCCATATTTAATGTCCTTTATCACCATCCAATCTATTATCTGCAGAAAGCAATGGGTTAGAAAGGATTACAAACAAGACAATATGCAATATTAATCATATGTTCTTCCTGTCCAGCATTTTGCAATTTCTCTTGAATTTTAAGCAAAAAATATAACAAAATACTATTCTTACTTATAATGTGGTAGTCTGGCCTATGTGTTTTAAATGGACACAGTTGACATCGATGATATTTTCTTTTGATCACTTTTTGTACCTTAAATACGACCTTCATCATTTGTACATCAAACAAACAAAACAATGTATTGCTATTTTAATTTTTAAATACTAGGTAGGTGTACTCTTCCAAAAAAGAATATATGACAGTAAGTATCATACCCTTGGCTATTCCAGCACAATAACCATCACATAATGTGTCAGCTGCTTTAGGATGACCATTTTCACCAAGAATAATATCATAATTATCCCACAGTTTAGGCACTAGGGGATGCAACTTACTGGTTTCCATTATTGTACAAGAATAGTGACTTTTGTTTTGTTTGGGTTGTTAATGGATAAACACCCACTAAGAAATGAGTTGAATGAAAAGAATCCAAACATTCCAAATAGAATCCCTTTATAGACATCAATATATGCATGAAGGATTCCAAAGTCCGAGGTCACATATCCCATGTCCAGTTATGGTTATTGGAAACTAATCTAAGTTCTTCTGCAACTTTCTAGCCTTGAAAGTATTTAAAAATCCAGATACTAAAATGGTTCCAACTATGATGGGATTGTCCAAACTGCAATCCTATTTATCATTTCATAAACAAAATTATATGAATTGTCTCAATTCCCAATTTGAGTTTGCTCCATGTCCACAGTCCAAACCAAATCTAGCCCTATTTAAACAATCTTCCCCCTCCATCTTTCCCACATACATTCTACTGAGCCAAATTCTACAAGCAATCTCCAACCAAATTTACCTTCCCTTTCATGAATTTTTGTCTGGCTTGGTTTATGCCTTTAAGGTTATTTCATAAGCAATCTTCCAGTGACACAAAAGATCCCCATCCAAACATCCTTTGTACATACCCTACAAACCAGCTTTAGGGTCAGATCGTGATAAAAAATTCACAAGTGTCCAGTGCAGAACCCCCAAGCCATGGTTGAGAACATGAGTGCCTTACATCCACATGGTCAGCTCTTACATCCTTGCATAAGATTTTCAATCTTAAATCAGCTTTAATTTGGCTCGGATAAGAGCTGGAATTTTCTACTTAGCACATTGTCTTTTTGGTGTTTTTTTATACATCCATACACTCATTTTATGTGGTGGTCCATTTCCTATAGTAGTCAAGTTTTAGGACAGCCACCTCTAAACCCAAGTCTAGCCCTTACTTGCATACCAAAGAGTCTATTTTCCCTTCCGATTTGCTCAATCAGGAATGGCACCCAACCCGAGACCTTAAATGGTCAAAATCGATTTCATACTGGTAGCGAAGGGCACTGGTCCGATTGAAAAATATCTTACCGTGTAGGTTGTCTATGTGTTGAAGTTCTGCTAACTCTAACATCTATTGGGTCTTCATTGTTTTCTCATTCAAGGATAAACCGATCCTTCAACTACTATGAGAAGGCTGGTTCCATCGGTAAGTATTTGGGAAAGTTGGATTGGGGTCGCCTTCCTTGGTTATTCTAGATCTATTCTCAGTGGAACCAGGAAACCTGAAGAGAGGGCACCCAGCCTGGCATGACAATTTAGGGTAGATTCCCAAGATTCCACCAGTTTGGAAATCATCAATCTCTGTGGATATATAAATCACCATATT
>LPNX010683888.1:1179908-1270060 GCA_001517045.1 Pseudotsuga menziesii | reverse complement strand
GCATACTAATGCATACTAAAGAAACACACTTTTACCTAACGGATATATTACACAAGTTGATCTTAACTAACTCCTAAGTGTCTAAATATCCTAACACATATTATGTGATAACGAGTCCAATAAATAGCAAAAAATAGGCCATAGTTGCTTGTGATATATCACTTGATGAAGAAAAAATAATCTCAAAAATATGCCAACTAAATCTAGCATAACAGGTCTGATATTAAAAGATAGATGACATGATTTATTCACCAACAAGTTATGATCCTTGTGAAACAAAGAAAATTGTTAAGCATTAGATAAGGAAACAAGTCAGGTTTTAGAACCATTTCTATCCTTACCAAGATGTCTAAAGATTGAGTATTAAGAATATCCTTGTAGGCTTGCACATTTTACAATGACACTTGCAAGAAGTTTAGCAGCCAACTACATTCTTCCTTCTGCAACCTGCTTCTCCAGTCTCACCATTTACAACCACCAATGTCTTCTGCAACATCATATTTTTATCCTATTTCAGCTTCAATGCTTGCATCCTAAAGTTCTCCCAACAAAATCAAGTTCTTGCTAGTGTTTTTATTTTATTTTTGTGAACATTCATAAGCTCTATGACCTTTAACATTGCAATTTAGCAAATCATATAACTTTGAGAAATTGTTGACTCTCTTCCACATCCAATCTCTCAACATCTTCTTCTCTCATATTTCTAGTCTCCTTATAGTCTTCAATAGAAGCAAATGTAGGTGTATTTTAAGTTCATCTGATTAGACATCTATTAGGAGTTTCTTCTCTACAGCCTCCAATGATAGAGATATTGCATGAAATTTGAAGGGAGGTTGATCACCCCCTAGGCGAGCCTTACCATTTGATAGTGGTTGGTGTTTCTCTTGGGTTCTCCACATATTTTTCACATACCTGCACTATTGATTTGATTATTTTCCCTGCTCCATGCTCCGAGGCTGTAGACTTTAGGTCTTTTACGGCATAGGCTAGTTTCGTTTATATCATGTTTTTCTAGGAAAAACCTTAGTGCTCCCACTATGTATATCACATTATTGTACCTAGAATTTCCGTTGACCTATTTATGGTCATTTTTTGGACATTCATAAAATTATCTTATCTTTTCTTATCTCTAGATTTGACCTACAGGTGGAAACCCCTCTTAGTTGATGTTGTGCCTCTATTTCTATTGTTACTTCTCTTCTACCTTCAATGTATACTAGAGTTGTTCATCAACTGAATACAACTTCCCCATGGACAAATCATCTTATATATGAAAAGGAAATCCATTAAGGCATTTGGATGCTAATTTTCCATCATATTCCTGCATATTTGTTTAAATATGCAACTTCAAAAAATGCTTAATATACTCATGTATAGCTAAATCCTTGTTTTCTGAAATTCTGAAACTGCCTAAATTATGTCTGATAATAGTTTGTAGGTTAAAAAGTTGCTTGCAAATTCTTTAATGTCTTTGACCAAACTTTGATTTTTCTCTTACATTGGCTTTCTCTTGCAACTGATTCTACCATGAAGCTACATGGTATTGTGTATTATCCCAACCCCGTGTGTACTATATATATATTCTTTTAAACTGCCTGTAGATGACTAATATCCATTCTCATTCTATTGTCCGATGACTGTTGTAGAGTGGGATTGACAAGAAATAAATTGGAGGACTAGGAGATAAGTTTGGATATGTGCTTGATGTATTCTTAGACTTGGTACTTTATTGCTACACCTTATGGACTGATTTTGGAATTTTTTCAAACAATTAGTCTGCACCTCCCTATAGGTTTCTATCTACCCTTGGTTTGTGGTTTATGAGATTCGAAGTTTAAAAGAACTGACTAATTGAATCCTTATGCATATATGACCTTTCATGCCATGTAATATCTCAGCAAACACAAAAAAATTGCAATTTAAATTGACATTAATATTTTAGACTGTAAATGTAAATCAAATGTAACCGTAATACCTCCACTCATATGAATAACATCAACAATACAAGGAGAAATCAGATCTGGAATATATGGTCTTTTTTGTGAAGTATTGGCAGCCTCATAAGAACCTAATCTTGAGAGAGAAATCGCTACAACCAGCATACAATGTATTACACCCACTAATAATCTTAGACATTTCTAGTAAGAGAACCTTCTTGTAGCTTCCAATGATGTAATAAATAAGAGAAATGTGCCCAATTTCCAAAACTAAGCACCCAGCTATGATATAATCACTGCTTCCCTTCAAAATGAACCCAAACTAAGTGCCGCAACCCCTTCTCTTTAGAATATATGGAAAATCTAGAAACAATGGGTAAGATTCTTCCTTAACGCTAAATCCTTCTTCAAATGGCCAAAGACTGATAAATATATAGTTGTATTGGGTATACTAGCCACTTCTTGACAAGAAATTCAACCCCATATTCAGTGTATGCAAAACCCTTTTCAAACTGTGACTTTACATAGAGAACTTTGCACTTTCAACCAATGAGTATTTCAACTTTTCCTCTAGTAAGTAGTAGCACCATTTAATGGTCCAAGGGTGGATTCCTTCTTAGAATATGCTTTCATTCACACAGTACACTATTGTCCCCTCTCTTCAATTTCCCTTCGCATGCCATGGACAGAAATGTTATTTATTAGACCAATCTCCAACTATGCCTACGAACCCATCTCATACTGACAGAATCATAGAAACCTATGTTACCGAAATAGGGACAAATCGATAAATGGTCCTAGAGGGTTTGGGGAGACAAAAAATGTGAACCCACTCACTTCCCAGCGTATATTATGCATATAAACTTGAGTAGCAATGTAATGACCCAGTCTCAAAACAGGAATGAGAACATAATGTTATAGTCTAACATCTAGTAGATGTTAATTAGGTGATCACCGTATCGATTCCCATAAATCCATCAGGGCCATGCAATCAAAGATCATTCAACACTTTATTTAGCCAACAATGCACATTTTCAAAGTTTTTTTCCCATTAATCAATCAATATATGTTAACATATTCTTTCAATATTTTCCACTGACAAATTTAAAATAAAAAGGTATTCAATCATGCCTAGTATGCCCAGTAGAAGAAAAACTGAGTATTAAGATACCTTGGCAACAAAGTCCTTTTCTACAAATTTGAAGGCAATCCCTGGGTAACCAAAGAGCATTGAAACCCAGGAACAAGCATGATAGAAAGGGACCAGTTGAATATCAGCATTTCTGGAGTTGAGAAACAAGGCCAATTCCTAAAACTCTTCTACAATATGTCTCAGGGTCTCTTCATCTTGGTGTTTTCCGCCATTATGTTCTATTTATCCTTCCAAAATGTAAATTCTTTAGTTTTGCAATTTTATATCTATCAGAACGATGCAGCAGGATTGAGATCCAAGAGGGAAGGAACGCATCTGCAATTGATATAGTTAAGAACTCCATATGACATATCCTTTAAAGACAAACTAATATCACAACTAGGGATCAAGATTGAAAGGATGGTCTTAATTTCATATAGAAGGTTATATATTCATGCAGCCCTTCATTGATGAAGGGATTTCAAAAAGCTTACATTTCAAATGATAGTAATAAATTAATTGTACATTTCATTTACTTGATGACAAAAATTAAAAACAAAAAATTAAATTGCAAAATGGATTTGTCATTTTAATGGGATTTGTAAAATTGCAAAAGTGAATGTATATCCCTGCCTACATTGTGTTCAATATATTTGATTGGGGAATAAGTCTACAATTGCTCAGACACTTTAAGGTTTATAATAAAAAAGGAACTGAGACAGATGGTCAAGCCAGATAGTACAATCTATGGCTATAAATTTGGAAGTATGGATTGAGGACAAAAAAACGTGCTCACTTAAGAGACCATTCTTGATGGCATTGAAGGAATTCAAAACAAGAGGTAGCCTATGCTAGAACTATGAAGCTTTAGTCATAAAATAAAATATATAGGGGAAGCAAAAGCAACCAAAGCTGAATGTTTTGAGATTACTAAGAAATTGATAAAGTATTGAAAAGATGTAGACCTGAAGAATAAACAATGGAGGTTTTTGCACAGTCATCATCTGAAAGTTTCACAGGGCCAATTCAGAGAATGATCCTCTGACAAATATAAAACTAAAGTCTTCAAAAAGTAATAGGTTGTCAACTAATGAACTTGTGCTTGAATGCATGCACATCTCCACCTTACAGTAACAAAAAAGGAAAATTTATATAAAATTACCTTGGCTGCCGGAGTTAGCCAATGAATCTAACAAGTTCTTCCTCCGCCGTTCATTGTGTCCCGCCAACCTTCTCCTGCAACTTCTCTCTGCGTCGTCAAATTCTGCTATGCCATGGAATCTAGATAGGCACCACAACACCCAATTATGCATGTGTATTATCAAATTATATACTTAGTATGTATGGATCCATGTTGACCTACTCAGAAAAAAAAACAGTGAGGTGCAACCGTCTCCTGGTTAGTTACTTGCTACACTACTGACATAAGCATTGCTCGGTACCAAGAACAATGACTTTGGGGGCTTTTGAATGCATTTCATAGACTTTATGTCTCTTGTGATATTCTTTTGCATTTGCCAACACTACGTTGCATCCCTCCACTTGAAAACTGGGAGGTTGCATGGTCGAAGCCGGCAAAGCCCTCGGCTTCTTATAAATGCAATCACCAGCACTATTACCAGTGACTGGATTAATTACCTTAGCCGGATTCATAGAGTCTCCAAAATGATACCTCTTTCCTAGCTTAAGGAATGTTAAGGAATCCCCTTGAACATCCTTGATGACATTAATGTTATCTCTCATGGGACCCTCGTTAGCACTCTGATAATTGTCATTCCTCCCGAGTCCCACCCAAGCCAACTAGCACCATATTTCTTTGACCAAAATGGCTATACTCGGAACCCCCAAAAAAATTACCACCATTTGCAACCCCTTCTACAAGCCAACCCTTCAATAATCCATTACCTTCGCTTTTCACAGAACCCTCATCCAAAGGATTATGATGAATCTTAACATCCAGAGGAGACTGTGCCTTACGATTTCCTGAAAAACTCCCATCATTGATGACTTCAGTAAAATTACCAGTAGACATGAGAGGCTCAGACAGGGGTGAGGACTCATGAACCATGTTCGTCCCATGGAATAACTCCTTCCCAATATTATAACCCTCTTCTGAACAAACCCATTCAGCCATGGATAATCTCTCATACCTATCCCCGGCCGTATTGTAAATCCCTGTGCAACCTTCCCAGTCCCAAGGACTCTTTAAATGCCAATCTGACATCTTAGAGGGCCAGCAATGATCATGGTTGTTGCTGTTGTTGTTACCACCATGATTTGCCATGGAATTTGAGTCCATATTCTTAAAAATGACTTCTTCTTCACAAGACCAAAACTAATCCAAGGAAAAATACAGATACACTTTCAGGCTCTTTTCACATGATGAATATTATGAAATCCAACGATCCCATATTTGCTTCGATTTCCAAATCCGAGATGATTAAAATACTAACCTTGTGTTCTGAACAAAACTTCCATAAGAGAAATACTCCTTAGAGCCTCGTCCAACAGACCTGCATCAGAGAGCCCCTGAATCAAACTGATGTAGGTAAAAACATCTGGGGCCATCCCCTTCTCAACCATGAGAATCTACATTTCTATGGAAAAATCGAGCTCACCCATTTTACAGAGCTCATCAATCAAATAAATGTAGATGACAACATCTAGCTCGCAAACTATGGCCACCATCTCATTCTTGTTCACAAGAACAACAACTTTAGTAAATCTACCTTGCTGACAGAGCCCGTGTAAGTGGCGTTATTGGGAAGGCAGCCACTGAAAATCATCTCATCCAGGAATTCAATTGACAATACCCCGCCGGATAGCATTGGATCTTCTCATTTAATATGATATGAAATATCTTGGAGGCTGGTACAGGTGGAAATCACAAAAATTGTTGATGGGCAATTTCTATCTTAGCCCTTCTAGTGTAATTTTAATTTAAAAGCTCCATTTTTTATTAAAATGATAAAAATTAAAACCCCCATTTTAAATGACGTGCAAATTTTAAATTCCCCTTCACTGATGGTCTAGGAGCCCTTTAATGGGCATTGACGACTTGAATTTTGATCCCTGATCACAACCACATTATTTAGCAGTAGCTTAAAAAATTGTTTAGATTCTCTAGGGAGAATCAGTAACATCTTTATGTATATGGCATGAATTAAGGCGGACAATAAGCATTAAGTGGACAAAATTTATGACCTTTAAATGCTCTCAATCCTATCGCTTACATTTCAACAACAAGGTTATGAATCGTTGGGATGCATTTGAAGCATATTTCAAAGCCATGATAACGAGTTAAGGTTATGAAGGTGGAAGATAAATATTATTAGCAATGGTTAGTTAGGTTGTACAAATGAAGAGAAGAAGAAGAATGGTGTTTTTAACATTTAGATGGGATAACTTAAGACATGTAAGTGGAGATTTATTTTGGTGTACATGGAGTTTTAAATTGGAGTTTGATAGTGGTGATGGATAAGATTGTTGTATTTTTCATTTTCTTTACATTTATATAGGAGGTTTTACTATTTATGCATATTGGTCTTTATAGGGAAGTGGAAATAGGTTAAGGTCACTATATTCACCAATCTCACAACAAGTATTGTCAATCACCATAAAACAACTAGGAGAGTGTGAGCTAGACTCGAACTATATCATGTCACTCTAGGTTTGAAGGATAAACAATGACCATTATAATATCTTCAACCTTCTTAGGCCTGTGTCCAATATCTATATCCACCTCTCCCTATGCTAGTATTGACCTTTGGGGACACTTATGGATAAATCGAGGTCTCATTAGTTAATGTCATTAATATTAAGTTTCACCAACTGTATATGAACCCTCCCATATTCTCCCCCACGCCACTCTTCATCATGTCGGGGACTGATAATGCACAATTTTGATACATTATGGCTCTCATTCTATGTATAGTACATCTCCCTAACATGTGTTAATTATAACTTGCTAATTACGACACTCTTTATATCACCCATATGTTTATTTCTTTGGTTTTTTCCACGTCTAGCGGTCTTGTCGAGCCTTATAAAAACTTATATAATTATATGCCAAGGTCATGCAAATTAGCCTTACAATTAACATTATATGCCAATGTTTAGTGGGTTTTTTTTATATGCCAAGGTCATGTCCAAATTAACATATAGGTGGGTTGCATTTATTCTATTTGGTTAATATAGGGACGTGTAAATATATATTATATATATGTTATAATTTAGTAAAATGTACAAATTCATTGTCAAATTTGTAATTTTTTTCATTGCCGGAGTGACAACTAAAAATGACCAAATAAATGACCAATTGATATGTGGTCATTTTTATTCTAGATATCCCATGACCAAATTTGGTCATTTATCTTGGTCGTTTTTAGTTGGTTTTTATCCCATGACCAAAAGTGGTCATTTATCTTGGTATTTTTTAGTTGGCTCACTTAAATTTATCAATTTTGGTCATTTATCCCTTGAAAAGAACTGTGGTGACCAACTTTTTTGGTCTCCTGGTCACTAATCTCTCATTTTCCACTAGTGAAAGGACAAAAAGTGGTCCATAGGGTCCAAGGAATCTACAGAGGGACAGGGGAATGCCATACAAAGTGTGATTCACCTAGAGTGGTGAAATATGCTATAACAACAGGCAGGAATGACTACCTTCTGTCTATACGATGGAAGGGTAGGGTTTTTGTGAGGTGGAAGAAAATTTGCAAAACAACGTCAGACCTAAGCTATGAAACCCTGCATGAAATGGTTAGGGAACAAACTATGGCTGCAAGAAATCAAACGGGCCCTGCAGCAAAGCATTAAACAACAAGCCTGTAAAGAAAATAAGTTAAAAAAACTGAAATAACAATGAAAAACTAATGGTTATACCTCTTGTTCGGGTGGAAATGGGCCACCATGCCCTAGCTTGGGGAAGCACCTTTCTCTATGGAATGGAAGCTTGTCTTGTGGAGCAATGGAGAAGAGGGAGGATGAATGGCTTGAGAGGAAAAGGGTCTCAAGGCACTCACATAGGCAACATAAGGATAGGGAGAGAAGGAGTGTTTTGAGAGTGACCCCCACCTCTCTAGTTATAGTTTTTTTCTAGAGATTTAGGGTTTTAAGCCCATGGTTAGGGATTTAGCCCCTTTTTTGGGCTTTAAGCCCCTTTCATGCAATTCTTAGCTTCTTTGGGGGTTTTAAGCTCCTTTGAGGGTTTTTAGCTCCTTTTTGGAGGTTTTAGCCCCTATGAGAGCTATTTTGGCTCTTTTTAGGGGTTTTTAAGCCATTTTTCATATTTTCGAGCAAGGGTGTGGGGGTCAAATGAGGGTCATACATAGATGTATTTGGGTGGTGTAGGTAATGTAGAGCTCATTGAGGGATTTTTTGGGTTAACATATTGCCCCCTGATGTGTGAGGGCAGGAGCTCATCGTATGGCCGACGGACATCATAGGATTTTCTAGGGAGAGGTGGTGCTCTTGGGCTAGGGCATGGTGGATTTTTGATTTTGTATTAATATGGTTCCCATCAATGGGTGAGATACAAATAATTTGTGACATGTATATGGATAAGGTGGGAATCCCCATGCTCGTAACAATGTCAAAAGAATAATGTGATCTAAGCTCTATAATACAAGAGCCGATCATGTACAACTGTTGTTACAATAGTGGTTGCCTCAATGAGAGGCTGAATACAATACTGATATGAAGAACTGCTACATTGGACCCATGGTATTCTCATGGAATGCTATATCTTCATGACCAATGGTCTACTAGATATGGAATGGTACATAGTTTATTGACGAAGATTCAGAGTCTCTGTGGTGCAAATATGCTCCATCAATCGTAAATCTATATAGAAGCACTGTTGGGGCTTCTGAACACTATCTCCAATGCAACTCGAAAATCACAAGGGATATGAACCTGTCTCGGTCCCTCGAATAGAATTGTCAATGTGATAGAGTTAGGTGACATTCAGGGTCTTCAAACAAATACTACATGGACCAATACCTTGTACAAATATCAATGGTGCGATGATGTAGCTGGAGTCGAGCACGTGAGAAACAACCATCCCGAGAGGCACTAAGGACTCCTCTCAAGTGGTCTAAGGAAATCATCAATGAGGTCAATGAAACTAGGATATAGGGATCTTTGGGTCTATCCTTTGGAATATGTGTGTTGTCATCGACAGAGGGAGACCTGCAAGTGGCCAAGGCAATGGTGTTTCCTTGACCAGAAGCGCGAGGAAGATAACCGAAAGATGTGCGGTAATAGGAGGACTGAACCACTGAATGGTGGGGGGGGGGGAGGAGTTGAACAAGGGTAGGGAATGATGGTGGACTCAAACTTCCTTTGTTCAAAGTATGATGGCAGGGTGGACCAGGTAGCAAATGAAACTGACTCATGGGAAAGGGATCATAGTTGTAATACCGAGAATGTAACTGCAGATGGTAAATACTTGGGGGAGGTAGACACTTTTGGTATTGATGGGATCCAAGGAAGACACATCGTAGAGTACTCTGAACAAAGGTGACCCAAAGTGGGAATGCTTCCAAACTGTTATATATGGGGTGGTGTCTAAAGGCACCGTTGTGGTACGGTCTTATGGATTTTTAGCGAGCCCAAGAAAGTAAATGCTTGATGGTGCTTTCAATTTTAGAGAGTCTGAAAGCATGAAGAAGACTCCACTAGGGGATATTTTTTGTTCGTAGTCTCGTGTGATCGAAAAAGGATAAAAGTATACATAGGAGATCTCACCCATCCTTTAGGGGATGAGAGACTTCTTTACCGTTGGTAGTCCAATCAGGCCAGAAAAGGTTAAATTTGTACTGACCGAACGATCATTCAGATACTTTTACGAGCATGAATGAAACCAAGTTTTCTCGGTGATATTTTCTTGATGAGAAGGATGGAAAAGAGCTTAACGAAAACCCATGGTGAGATTTTTCGTAAATTTCGTCCCCTATGCCCGAGAAAGCATAAAAGGATGTAGAGGGAAACGGTCTTGGCTTGAATGTGCAAGGGTGGTCCTTTTCAAATGATAGTCTACATAGTCCGCAAAAGGAGATAAACAAAATGATGTAGATGCCCTTTATTATACTTTAACAAGCGAGAAAGGAAGAAGCTATGCTTGACAATCTTTTCATTCTTTTAGGAGTCAGAAAAGAGCTTAAAATAAACTCTGGTATGGTTAACCGATCGAGGGGGCACTGATGGTGCCCCCATCTCAGGACAATGGATAGTGGTCCAAAAGTCATCCATGCAGTATGGACAGAGCAGGTGGCTCTTAAACATACCAATACATGCATGGGATAGATTGTGGTAGAGGCATGTGAGTCAGTGCGGCAGTGGAACTCAAATCGAGGTGGCTCTCAGATAGAGGTGTGGAGAGTCATGTGTTAGTTGTGGTGGATGGAATTGACTACATATGGTGTGAGTACAAGTCAGGAGGAAATTATATGCAAAAGAAATGATCCACCCTCTGAGTGGTGATCTAGAAACCTGCGTAAGGTGCTGAAATGATAAAATGATGTGCCTTCTGTGGAGATGGTCCAGAGTCCCGCATGAGTTGCGGTAGGCAGGTGTGAGGCAAGTATTGGTCCGGAGACACTTGTATCATAATGTGGTACGTAAACCAAGGTAACTTCTAGGAAGTGGTCCCAAAAATTACTTGTTAAACATGAGATGATGGTCTCATTAGAAGATAGAGGGAGGAATTCTGAAAGCAGTGGTGTGAACGACATCTCAAATGGACTCCGTATGGAATGGTTATGTGAAAAGGAAGAAAATAGGTCAAATGGGGCCTATAAATGGGTGGGGACCACTGTGTGAGATGTCATTGTCACTGTTCACTGCTAAGTTGGAGAGGTGGTCCCTTAATTTATTTTTCTGATTTCTCCCATTTCAACCAGTGGTTTTGAGATCCGCGACTTGCAAGTAAGAGCTCTCGCAAAATCTATCATTTTCAGTGCTTTACATTTTGAATTTGCTCACTCAGGGGTCCTCTATGAGCCCATTAGGGTTCTATAAGACAGGTCACACCTTTCATGGGTAAAAGAGCAATTGGGTCACACCTGTGAGGCTATTTTGAGTGACCTGGTTGATCTTTTTGGCTAGATAGGTGTGACCTGGTCCCTGGGTGGCCTTTTTTGCTGAAAGTTGTGGCTAATAGTTGTGTTTTGCTTGTGTAGGATTCTTGAGATTAAGAGGCGTAAGAGAGACTATAAACACCTCTAGGAGACAGCATTGTGGGACAGGAATGTGCATGGTGCACTGGCCCATTGTGGATTACTAAAGTTTATGTCGATTCCTCTTATGAAGAGATTGCGTCTACTACTGCAGAATCTGGTAAGCGTTTGGGACATTGGGGAGGAGGCCTTCATGATCCAGGGGTAGCATATTGAGATTACGCTGCTGGATGTATAATTTTTGACTGGGATCCCTATGTTGGGAGTTGTTGGTGACATGGTGTCGGTGCTGTCTCAGGGGGATAAATTGGAGGAGTTATGTGATAGGAACTACTACGCTACTGCGTATGTGCATGGCTCACACATATTGATGTGTGACATTGAGGACTTGTCAACACGAGTGGTGGAGACACTATTGATGCATATCTTGGGTTCCATGGTGAGCCACAAGATATCTGGAGGGCAGCTGCAATTAGTAGAGCAAGCCATGAGGGGCACTTACTATGGGTGGGCCCAGATGTACCTTCTAGTTGTTCGGCATCAACTAAACAATGCAAGGGCATTTGAGGGAGGCTTTTGTTTTGGATCATTTTTATGTGCTCTCTTTTTTGAGAAAGTACCTACTCTGCGTCTACATCGGGAAGTGCAGGATGGTGGTCTGTGGGAGCCGCATATCTGTAGGTGGTGCCAGATGATGCTATGAGAGGGTGGCGGGAGAGTCAGCCATTTCTTTATAGAGGAGCTTCTAGAGTAGTGATGGCAGCTTCCAGTGGTTATTGAGGAGTACCCTTATGCGACTATGGACTATCATGGGGACCCTAAGATGCCCTGACCTCCAGGCCAGGCATGGGGACCAGTTGGTATGTATGTGTGATGTTTTTGTATTCATCTTTTTACATAGTGTAGTTGAATTGCTTGATATTTATATGATTATATGCATATACTGATGGAGTCTTTGTTTGTGTATGAAGATATTGGTCCTCGCCTGTCGCCCAGGTATCAGAGTAGAGTGGTCATGATTACGGAGGAAATGTTCCCTGTGGGGAACCCTTGTCGACGACGATGGGAGGCGAAGGCTGTTTTTCTGCACTTGGAGTGGCTTGCTGAGGGGATTTCCGACGACAACTGGCAGCATTTAGATAATGTGCTGATTGCCACCATTCACAATGTGCCTCCAGAGTGGAATTTTTTGATGAGGAGGATGGACATGGCCTGTGATTACTTTCATTAGGTGACACGAGGGGATCTTCCTATAGAGGACGATGAGTCCTCTAAGGAATATGATGATGATACTGAGCTAGATGATGATGATATTGATCCAGATGATGTAGGAAGCGACTTCTTCTGAGGAGCAAGATGCCCCCAGCATGATTTCCTCAACAACCTTAGGATTGGTTGAGATGTTATTTTGATGGTTGGAGAGATGTTGGACATGTTCCATTCTTTGAAGGAATATGGTGCCAAGATGGGATTCTTGAACCAGTCAACTTTCCCATGAATGAAATCTTTGAGTTCCATGGAAAACTAGTCAGACTGTGATGCAAGCTCTTCGGGGGCAAGAACAAGCGATGGTGCATTTTGTCCCATGGGATTTTCGAGGTGGTTAAGGCTTAAAGTATCTCCTCATAGTTGCAGAAGAAACAAAGAGACGGGTCTGATGGATCGTCGGTGATGGTGGAGACAAGAGTGTCTGTAGAACTAGACATCATGTAAATGGACATGGTGTCTGAAGAAGGAGGTGGGGGATGGACTTCTTTGATCAAAGTGGTCTCAGATTCAAGGGCATGTTGTCGAAGGTTGGCTAGAGCCGTTTGAAACTCACACAAGTCCTGGTAGTGGTGAGAATAGTTTCCATAAAATCCGCAGAGGGCATAAGCATGGTTTGTTCTCAATGACTTGTTTCTCACTATTGGCCCACTTGGGAGTTCAACCATGGGGAGGTTTTCTGTTGTATCCATGGCATCCAAATGCACACGGATTATGGGAATCTCAGGGTAGTTTTGAGTTGGATGGCCCTGTTCTTCATAGATGGTGCAAGGCAAGATCTGTCGAGGTTCAACGGTAGCTTTTGCATTTTTTCCCATGGCCCTTTTTAGGTAGGGAAGTGTGGGTGCGAGTGCGGTGATTGGTTTTTGCGAGCTAGGTGGAGGATGAGATTCGACTGCAATGGGTTGCAGGGGGGTAAGGACTACCTAAGGCATTAGGGGTTGGGCCAGTGAATTGAGGTACCACACAAAAATCCCCAATGTGAAATTGGGTAAGTTTAAGGTAGCCATTACTGGCTTACTCATGACTCCAAGCTAGGGAAAGAGGAAGGGAATTGTGTGGACTAGGGAGGAGCCCAAAAAAATCCATGATGGTTTCATGTGGGGATGGGGTTGCGGTTGCGCATAATGTTGTGGTTGCAGACGATGTTGTGGCTATTTTTGGGGCCACAACTATGGTTGAATTTTAGGTGTGGCAGTGCTAGATGAGAGCATACACAAATTTTCAATCTCATTTGGTGTCGATGGTGGTGAAACTAAGGGGAAAGAATCCATCATGGTGGTATCAGAAAAAAACCCAGGGCCCACATTCAACAATGGGAAGGCTGGTATGTTTTCAACCATGGTGTTGGCCATAGGGATGACATTAGCGGGTGCGGTTAGCCCTTGCAGATCAATGGTGTTGATCCTAGGGATAACATTGGCTGGTGTAGCTAGCCCTTGCAGATCGTGATAAGTTAGCTGGTTAACTGTCACGATTTTCCCTTCATGAGGGAACATCATGAGACAAAAAATGGTTGATGCTAAGGCTCTCATAGTGTACATATAACTTCTTCCGAGGAGATGGTTATAGTCCAACTGAGCATTGACAACCTCTATGTCAATCAATACTATTTTCATGGAAATGTGATGGGAACATGTGGGAGGATTCCTACTGGGATGGCCATCATAATCCCACATAGTAGTAGAGGATGGCTGCAGAATTGGGGATCCAAGATTCTGCTAGACTAAGGTTGACATAATGCATGTGGATTCCCCCTCATCCATGATGCACCAGTGCACAACCAAATTTCGAATGGATGCTGGGATTTGGAAGGCAATTGTTGATGTCATCCGTAGTTCTCTATTCTCCATGTCAAATGTGATCAACTTGGAGTCATAGGGGTCTACAGCACCGACGACGGCTAGTAAGGATTTCCGCTATGTTGGGAAAACTTTAAGTACCTCAAGAGCAGACATAGCTGTAGGTGTTTGTGCCAAGTCATCCACAATGTTGTAGCTTAGAGCAGCTCTAGCCGTGACATTGTTGAAAACCCATCGTATGGGGGGTCACAAAAGAAAAGGGGGGATATGAAGAGATGTATTGCTTGTTTTGGATGTGGATGTTGCTGATGGGTCAGCGAGTTTGGTGTTAGTTCCATACTGATTTCATCTAGTTTGTAAATTGATCTCTTTAGTTTTCATGGCTAGCAGGTGGTGAACACCTATTTCTGCTGTTGGAGGTGCCCCCAGGGCATTAGGATTTTGTTGGGGAGCTGGTGCAGTTGCTACCAGTCCTTGGATTGGTAATCGGTTTTGGAGAACCATGGGTGGAGGTCCTGGTGGTGCCAAATTGGGTTGAGTTTGGGCTTATGTATTGGTAGCATGCTGAAACTCGTTGTGAATGGCCTACTTTGCGCAACCCATGAAGGGGCATTCATGTGTATAGTGGTAGTATACCTCACACAGCTTGCATGGCTGATTTATGTGCAATAAAGCATTGCGTCTAGGTGTGTTTGGATGCTAAGGATTTTGGGCTAGCTAGTTTTCCCCGGCATTGTTGGGAGGATTTGGTTGTTGAACGCCTCACTGCGGTTGATTGTTTCCTTGGTTTTGGGCTCGATTATTTCTGGATTTCCCTTGTTGGTTATTGGGGGCTGGCTGGTTGGGACGATTTTGTTGTGCAAACACTTGTCTCAAAGGAGCAGGTGGAGTTGGGGCAGGGGTTTGGGTGGATTGCATAGGTGGTGCATAGTATATTTGGGGGGTTGGGGATGCTACAAACATTGGCATCTATCCCACATATTGTTGTGCCGGCCGAGTAGGTGCATGGGTCTGCTACCATGGCGCATGTTGTGCATAATAGGTTGTAGCTTCGGACTGGGATATCATTCTTGCATAGTCAGGAGCTTGGCTTGGGTAGGAAACAATAGGGGTGTTGCTTGGTTGTGGTGGCACCGTAGTTGGTGTTGGGTGGTGTTGTGATTGGCGGGAGACAGAACCTATGATGCCATCTATGGCATGGGATGCCCCTGGTGCGTCTCGGTAAGAGGTACCTACATAGGGAGCGTCTGGAATGATGGTGTAAAGGTATCCAGACTGTGCATAAATGAGATAAAACTTTTGGGCCTTCAAGATGGCCTCTTCCTCTATTTGGGGACATTCAGAGGCGACAACCTTGGCTATAGGTGGCAACAAGGTTTTCAAGAACTAGTCCAGGAAGATTCTGTCATTAAGCTTGATCTTGCACAGGTTGTGACATCACCTCCACTCATGGATGTGGTCGGTGATGTGGGTCATAGTGTTTTGGTGGAAAGATAGCAATATTTCCACTCCTTCATCATATCTAATGGGGAGTTGGAAATATTGTGAGAACATAAAGGCCAAGGAGTTGAAATCTGGATACCTGGCTTGTGGTAGCTCAATGTACCACTTGGCTGCAGCACCTGTGAGGGTACGTTGGAAAAGTCTAATTTTGATTGAATCATCTACAATATGTTTTTATGAGTACCATAGGGTAAATGTCATGATATGGTTTTGGGGGCACTCCCCTACCTTCCCTTCAAACTTGGTGATGTCTGAGTGGAGTTTGGTTGGCATGGGAGGCCAAAAGGTTTGATGACATATGGGGTCATTGGTTAACCTAGCCAAGTTAGGTAGGTTGAGGCGTTCCATGAAGGGAAGGTTTGACCCAAGGTGGATGTGTGATGGCCCAGCAATGGTGGTGGGGTTTGTAGGAACATGATGTACCTGCGTGACTGGGGGTACTTGTGGCACAGTTGTGGACAGGACAATGCCCCCGGGTATGGTAAGAGGCACAGTGTGAGTGGAAGGGACACTACCTCCATGTATGATAGGAGGGAAAGTGTAGGTGGAAGAACCACTACCCCTAGGCATGTCAAGTGGGACAATGTGAGTGGATTAGCCACTGCTCCCAGGAATTCCAAGTGGGACAGCTTGACTAGTAAGTATGGATGGAGGTAGATGACTTATGACAGTCTGCATGACAATGCTAGGACCACCCACAGGGGTGTTGGTGGTGGTGTGAGGTATGGACATGGGTCCACTGCCAATCACCAAGCCAAAAAGCGGATCTGGGTTTGCACCAGACATGGGGCTAGATGGTGCAGTGTGTAGATCTGGCTCAGATTGGTATGATTTGATTCTAAATCAGAGGTTGTGTGGCCTTCTCATGGTGTATAGGGTCAGAATGGTCTCGACGATGTTGGTTCAAGGACCTGAACTGTGGTGGATCACCTCTTAGGCGTGAGGAAGAGCATGGGGGATCAATTGTGTTTGGTTGGTAGATGAGGTGGTGAAATCAAGTAGTGGAATTTTGGACCTGAATTTTAGTGGCTTCCTATTGGGTTTCAAGTGATCTTCGGCCACCAATACTGCTAGGAGACAACGCTTGGATTTTTCCTCACAGGAGTGCTAGTCAATCGGTAGGGGTCGTTGCCTATTTCGCTTGGCAATTCCTCTCAGCGGCCAGCTACTTTGGGGTTCCCATGGTACTCCTCATAATGAGTTTTTGGGCTGAGCCCAAGTACTTCTCACGGTTAAGGAAGTCAGGGAATTACATCATCAAGGAGTGCAAGTGTTTGAATTAGTGTAAATTAATAAATTATAATGGCTAGCTCAACATCATGAACTGAGTTTGGTTGTTTTATTTGGTATGATTTGTGTGCATGTCCATTGTATTTATATTACACTTGGTGGTTGCTTGTATGTTTTATGAATATTTCATAGATATTGCTTTGTTTATTGGAAAACTTATAACATGGGTAAGTTGTTTATGAAAGCAGTAAATTGTGAACAGAAATTTAAAACATGTCATACATGAATCTGAACTATGGTAGGCTTACTAGGTGACTACCTTACACTTGTATTTCTCTTAGACTAGGAAAGAGTGTTGGGCTCTCAACACAATGGGACTAAGCCCATCCGTAGACCCTCAGGTCACTCTCCGAATGCAAGGTTGGTTAACAGGGAGGACATGAATGTCGTGAGGCCCCCTAGGCCTACCATCTCCTCTACCTACCAAGTCACCCATTTTTAGTGGTCTCAAAAAATTACAAATGAAGTATTACTATATGAGCTTCACCCTTCGTCTTATCCTAGAATACCTTAAAGGGTGATGACTGGGTAGAGGAGGAAGGGCTAGGTAAGGTGTTAATTTCCAATTAAGAACTGAAATTTAACCTATAGTAATTTGTTCAACCTTAAAAAAAAATTCATTATGCCATTAACCAGTTACATTTATCAGTGATTTATATAGATTGTATGAAATGAACACAGATTGTTGGACAGAGGCGGCTGAGCCGCACTGACAGTCCATATAGCTTAACAAACTGAATATGAGAGATAGGTCGAGTCTTTCGGGGCCAATGTGGTGAGGGGGTCACCAATTTTTCTAAAATACAAGAGAGGGGGTTGCTCAGAAATAGAAAATAAGAGCGATCTGGCTCATAAGAGGGAAGTCGCACCTTTCGAGAAAAACCGAGTGACTTGGTTGCCTATTTCAGCCTGATAAGTGTGACTTGGCCCGAAAAATGGATATTTTTTTTACCTAAGCAAGGAACGGTGGGCAGTAACTTGTACTGTGGCCGAACGGGCTCTGTTTGGCCTTAAGGAGGCTCGGCTATGACCTAAAATGCAGAAAAAGATAGTTCTAAACTAGATTTAACAAAAAATGAACTAGGTTAACAAAGTAGAAACAAAAAACTAAAAACTTGAGAATAAAATCCAGGGATCCTGTGGGATCAACTTGGTATGGTCACTAGTTCTATAGTAGGGTTTTCACCCTAGATATAGGCAGGAATGACTACCTTTTGTCTATAGGACGAAAGGGTATGGTTCCTATGAGGTGGAAGAAAACCTGCAAAAAAATGTCAGACCTAAGCTATGAAACCCTGCATGAAATGGTTAGGGAACAAACTATGGCTGCAAGAAATCAAATGGAAACCCTACAAAAAAACATTAGACAACAAGCCTGCAAACAAAATAAGTTAGAAAAACTAAAATAACAATGAAAAACTAATGGTTATACCTTCTATTTGGGTGCAAATGGGCCATGCCCTATCTTGGGGAAGCACCTCTCTTTATGGAATGGAAGCTTGGCTTATGGAGCAATGGAGAAGGGGGGGGGGTGAATGGATTGAGAGGAAAAGGGTCTCAAGGCACTCACTCAGGAAGCATAATGATAGGGAGAGAAGGAGTGTTTTGAGAGTGACCCCCACCCCTCTATTTATAGCTTTTTTTCTAGAGATTTAGGGTTTTAAGCCCCTGGTTAGGGCTTTAGCCCCTTTTTTGGGCTTTAAACCCCTTTCACCCAATTCTTAGCTCCTTTGGGGGTTTTAAGCTCCTTTGAGGGGGTTTAGCCCCGTTTTGGAGGTTTTAGCCCCTATGAAAGCTATTTTGGCTCTTTTTAGGGGTTTTTAATCCCTTTTTCATATTTTTGAGCCTTAGCAAGGGTGTGGGGGTCAAATGAGGGTTGTACATAGATGTCTTTGGGTGGTGTAGGTCATGTAGAGATCATTGAGAGATTTTTTGGGTTAACATCGACCACCCTTAGGGGTCACACACTTGAATGGTACATGAGATTCATGCAGGTTCTTCAGGGGATGATGACGAAAACACTGAATGAGATCCAAGAAGGACTACTAAAGGAATTTAAGAAACCTAAATATGAGGCCCAATATACTACAAAACTCAAGGAAATCAAGTAGTTTCCGAATGAAACTATTTGGGATTTTGATCAATGGTTTAAGACGTTGATGGCTCGAGTCAGCTTCAAAATGAGTAATGTTCAACACAAGGAGTGGTTTATCACTGCACTGGTTTCACACATTAGACAACTGTTATTGTAGCAAAATATCACAATGCAGAATGAGGCTCTAGAGATGGTGATGAAGTTGGAAGCTTCACCTATTGGGGAGACTGCAGTTGGCATGAACCAGATTTAGATGCAGGTAGAAAATTTGAAACTCCAACTACAGGATATTACGAAGGAAAAAGAATAACAGGATGACCTCTGGTGCATGCAGTGTCATACGGATGGACACACCAAGGACACTTGTCTGAATTTCAGAAACTATTTTCTCTTAGGAGCACCAAACCCTCTGAGTTGCATTATCATGCCATGGTGTCGTGTATGTTAGGTATACGGGCATCGACACAAAAATTGTAGCTACATGCAGAAGATGGTTACGAAGGTAGAAATTTTGTATTGCTCTTTTTGTCGCACCGTAGGGAACAAGGACAAAGACTGTTGAGTTTATGACCTACTTGAAGAGAGAACATATGATTCATATTTTGTGAAGGGAAAGGATTCCTGTGTGATCCAGTAGCCACAGCCGTAGATGGTACAACTAACAGTACAGTATACACCACCTCCACAAATGTAGTTTATTTCGTTGCAATCACAACCACATTTCATGCCGCAGCCGCAGTTCATAGCACAACCACAGTTTACACCACAACCATAGTATAATCAAGTGCTGACTACTCAGAATCAACCGCAACATGTTTAAGAAGCACACTATGTTCAGTAGCAACCGAATCCCCTGCAGCAGCTAGCCCAACCTTAGCAAACCAGAGGATTTCGAGGAGGATTTAGGGGACGAGGAGGAGGCTTTGGATGAGGTTGAGAATCCATCCAGTGTTACACTTGGGGAATATTTGGCCACTATAATAGGGAGTGTCCCCATTCATAGTGTACATACTACGCAACAAGAAAGAATAATGTCAAAACTTTTCCTCAATTGATTATGAAGTGGCAGGCCCGAAACATCCCTCAATTGCAGAAACAGTCCCAAACCCAAAATCAAGTACAAACCCAGCATTCATTGTGGAATCATCCTCAGACCCCACTGCAGACTCAGAATCAGCCAATGAACCCACCTTCAACCTAGAATCCACCTCTGAACCAAGCTCTAAACCTGAATCAAGGACTCACGGTTGCGACAATTCTAGCAGAGCCCAGAACCCAGGCTGTCAACGTTGTTGTTGTCACTTGTGTAGGTGCGACGACCGAAGTAGATGGACCCCATAAACAAGTTTAGTTTGTGAGGAATAAAAAGTCAACATTTGATATTATGATGAAGAAGGAGATGTTCTTTCAGGCCAAGCATGCGATCGAGAGAAATCCGAGTAAGTTGACTGTTGTTGAAAAGCCATCTTATTTTGATCCTTCTATTGAAGCAGGACAATCATGACAACATGGTACCTTGCAACAGTTCTTTGAGAGATGTTTGTTGCTAGCTAGAGATCTTGAGGCACTCGAAGAGATTGAGAATTTGTTGTGCCAACGGAATCATACGCTGAAGGATTTCGTAGTAAATTCCCTCCAGAAGTGAAAGATAGGTAAAGAGATGAGAATGAACGTCCAGATAGGGGACTATGAAGTCGATTCTGTTATTCTATATCTAGGGTTAGATGTGAATATTTTGACCAAGTAGACTTGGTAGTCTATGGGGAAGCGAACATTAGTGTGGTCCCCTGTGCAACTGTGACTAGCAAATCAGGACAAGGTTCATCCTATTGGCCGTGTCTCAAACTTGGTAGTTGATGTCAAAGGTATGAAGACATATGCTGATTTCGACGTCATTAAAGTAGTTGATGGTGGAGGATCCTATATTGTGCTGCTAGGGATTGGATGGGCTAATGATAGCATGGTAGTTATCAATTTCAAGAAGTGGGTTATGACATTTGAAAACCAATATATCCGAGTCATCGCTCCCATGGACCCCCAGGAAGGACATTGGTATATTGAACCTATCAAGGATGAGGATGGTAGAGGCTGGGATCATGCTTATAAAATATCTGAGGACTACATATACCCTGCTGCTGACGACGAACTTGGATGGTGCAGCACTAGCTCTGTGTCTTATGATTCTGATGATGCTCTAGAAAATTGGAAAAAATCAGCTTCATGAGGTTTCTTTTAGAAAGTGTGGACTGATCATGCAATGTCTATGTTGTGCTACAACTGAGATCGTCGAGATTCCTATCTATGAGGGGTTACCATAGTTTTCTGAATTCCTCCAAGAGTTTGAAGAGAAAGTATTTGAACTGCATAGGATGTTGGCACTGTAGGAAGTGTTGAAGGATACCCCAGTACACTGGTGGGTGGCTCACAAATATAAAATCCATGAATGGGCACAGTGTCAATGATTGATCACGGTGTGTTTCGGTGATTCAGAGACCTATCTCACTGGGAGATATGATGGGGAAGACTAACCTCACCAGTCATTTAGTGGAATGTCAGGATTTATGGGCATTGTGACCCAAGGATAAGTGGGTCCATGCTTTCATTCATACTTTGGATGAAATTCCTCGATCCTAGTATCTAGCGGCAGAGCTACATAGAACCATAACTACCTGGGAGGAGATGTAAATTATTTTTGCATAGAATTTTAGTTTCCAAGATGCTAAAACTGAGGTCTATAATGTGCTCCAACTCATCGGTGAGGTAGTATTAAAGGTTGTGCCAACCGCATACCCTGTAGATCCACATGCGCAGTTCCATATGCAATCCCTAATGAAATGCTACAATATATCTGGTGAGCCTAAAGATGATGATGAAATATGGAATGTCAATATTCTGGAATCAGAAGGCAGTCGCAATGTTGCAGCACTGGACATACCAACCGACCCCATGAGTCAGCCACTAAAGATCTGAAAAGTCAACATTGGGACATAAGAAGACCCAAGTTTACTAATATTAGGGACTATTGGGACGATAAGAGAATGGAAAAAATCACAGATCTACAGCATGAGTTCCAAGATCTATTTCTAACATGGTTCTCAAAAATGAAAGGGATATTAGGGGATCCAGGGAAGATGAAAATCCCATTGAAACCGAATGTGAAACCTGTGCGCCAAAGGCTGTATCGATTGAACTCGTGATACAAAGAACTTGTCAAAGTTGAGCTTGATTGGATGTTAGATTCTAGAATCATTGAGCCTATTGAAGTATCAGAATGGATAATCCCTATGGTGGTTCAAGATAAAAATACTCCATAAGTTCACATTTGTGTCGACCTGAGGAAGCTAAACGATGTCTGCTTAAATGATCTGTTTCCAACTCCCTTTACAGATGACGTCCTTAAAGGGGTAGGCAGTTCGGATATATACTCATTCACAGATGGATTTTTGGGGTACCACCAGATCCGAATCACAAAGGAACATCGGCATAAGACCACATTTGTCACTAAATGGGGTTGTTTCCAATATACAGTCATGCCTTTTGGATTGAAGAATGCACCAACAATATTTTCTCAGGTGGTCGTCGTTGCATTCAAAGACTTCATTCAAAAGTTCCTATAGGTATATATGGATGATTGGATAGTTTATGGTTTGGTTAGGGATCGCTTAGTGAATATGTAAGTGATGCTGGAAAGGTGTCGACAACATCAAATTTCATTGAATTCAAAGAAGTGTATTTTTTGTGCACCATTCGGAATGTTGTTAGGCCACATTGTGTGCAAGCAAGGGCTTTTGGTTGACCCTTTAAAGATTGCACTTATCCTTATTCTTCCACCACCGACTAATGTGAAGATGCTTCAGGAAACATTGGGATACACGGGGTACTATCACAAGTTCATCAAAGGATACGCCACGATTACGATCCCTATGGAGAAACTATTGAAGAAGGATGCTGAATTTGAGTGGAATCATGAGTTTCAAGGGATTTTTTACATGCTGAAGGCCAATATGGCATTGGCACCTATCTCGATATTCCTTGATTGGAACAAGGAGTTCCACTTCCATGTCGACGCCTCTTCTGTTGCACTAGGGGTAGTACTTGTGCAGCTAGGTGAGGGCGACCTAGATCATCGCATCACATTTGCAAGTAGGAAGCTATCTTTTTTCGAAAGAAATTACACAACCACCGAGAGAGAGGGCTTGTCCATGGTTTATATGCTGCAAAAGTTTGGGCACTATCTATTGGGCGGTCACTTCAAGATGTTCACATACCATTCTGCTTTGAAAGACCTGGTCAATAAGCCTGTGTTGGGTGGGAAGATTTGTCGATGGCTACTACTTTTTCAGGAATTTGACTTTGAGATAATTGTGAATCCAGGATGGTTGAATGTTGGCACCAATAATTTATCTCATATTGAGATAGGAGAAGAACCTACTAATATTGATGATGGATTTCCCGATGCACAGTTGTTCCAGGTAGAGATCACAGACGACCATTATGCTCCAATCATTCAGTTCTTGGCAACTGGAGTCTCTCCAGAAGACTTGTCGACTAATCAAAAGAAGTTGTTGATAGTGAAAGCTTCATATTGCCAGATGATTGCGGGGAAATTATACAAACTTGGACCAGAAAAAATATTGCAACGGTGCATCTTACCACATGAGCAAGGACCCATTCTAGCAGATGCACATGTAGGAATCCCAGGAGGCCACTATGGAGGCAGGGCTACTGTGTGTAAGGTGTTGCGCACTGGGATATGGTGGCATACCTTACATAATGATGTGGTATATTATGTATGAATCTACGATGTTTGTCAGTGCATCGAAAAACCATCACAGCGGGATGATATGCCTCTTATACCATAGGTAACTATGACAACCTTTTGATAAATGGACCATAGACTTTGTGGGTCCAATTGATCCACCAAGAAAGAGGAATGGTGCATGGTACATCATTACAACAATTGATTATCTGACAAGGTGGGAAGAGGCCATGCCAGTCATGGATTGCACTACTGCGACTATAGCCCAGTTCATATTCGAGAATATTGTGACTAGGTTTGGATGTCCCAGGATATTGATGAGTGACCAAGGAAGTCACTCTATAAGCCAAACAGTGAAATCACTAACTGAGGAGTTACATGTGCGGCATCAAAAAATAACACCCTACCATCCACATGCAAATGGAACTATCGAGGCCTTCAACAAAATATTGGAAACTGCATTTACAAAGGTATGCAATACTAATCACACTGATTGGGATTTGAAAATTCCAGCAGTACTATGGGAATATCGCACCACTTGTAAAAGTTTGACAGGATAGACACCATTCAAATTAGTATATGGGTAAGAGGCAGTCTTGCCCATGGAATACATTGTTCCCAGTCTATGGATTGCTACTGCAACAGGCATGGATGATGCAAAAGTATTAGAGGAGTACATTGCAAAGTTGATCCAGCTAGAAGAGGACTGCTTTGTCACATGATTCCACCATCATGTTGAGAAATATCGACAGAAGGCATGGCATGATCACCACATTAAGAACACGCAGTTTTCATAGGGAGACTTGGTGTTGTTATATGACAATAAGTTCATAAAGCATCCCAGTAAGTTATAGATGCACTGGTTAGGTCCATATCTTGTTCAATCAATTACTTATGGGGGTGTAGTTCAATTATAGCAATTAGATGGTGTGGTGCTGCCAAAAATTGTGAAGGGAAGCTACTTGAAGCCCTATAGAATAGGTCCTGAGCCATAAAATGCTTGAGACACTACACAAGTAAAAAAAAAATTTGAGTAGATTGCGGTGAGGCGAGCACAGAGGGAGAAGATGCGCAACGATAACACTTAGTATTGTTGAGAGGGAGACCATTGACGATAGTTGCAAGACTATGAGGTGGTCAAATCAATAATAAATATAGACATTTAATATAGTTAGTTAGTGGCGCTTAATGAAGCGATGCACATTTATGACTGATCCGACCGTTAGTAAGATGGCATCTTCGATGGATTTGAGGTTATTAATGTCAAATTGGGTCATGATGAATATGGTATATTTGGCAATGATGAGTCAGATCAAGCAAGTGATTATAAGAATGCATGGGATGCGAGCGCAAGGTATTGTTTAGTTGAGTTAAGTGAGGTGTTGAGCTCAATGCAGTAGTAGAATTGAGTGTGATAGGAAAGGAGTGAAATTTTGGTTTCATTGTGAGGATTACAGAGTGCGGCATGTTGCGTACTCCCGACATAGTTGAGATTTTGAGAGAGAAAGAACCCCCCATGTAGCTCACATGGGTTGAAGAGGAAGTTATAAGCATGCTAATCTGGTCCTCTTCGATCCCTAGAGCAAAGCATAAGGCCCAAAAGCCCAGTTCCACACTGCCGCAAAAGAGATACACACGCACAACTGCTAGGGTACAAAGGGAAGAAACAACATAGACTAGACCATCAAGCTCGAGAGCTGTTCAGTTTTCAATGCCCAAGGGTGTCTCTATCAATGATATGCCTGTATATGTTGCTCCAACATGGCCAAGGGCGAAGCCAAGGAATCTCACCAAGAATCAGAGGTATCCCCCAACGTTGTCACCGTTACTAGAAGGGATGAGTTTCTCGATGGACATCATGCCCTCCTTAGTCAAGATGAAGTACGAAGACCATGACTTACTATTACTAAAGGAAGTATCAGAGGAGCCTTACTAGTTGCTACCAACAGTACCTGGTGCACCAATTCAACGAATTCCTCACCCATGGGTGTAGGGCTTGGACAGGTCTGGGTTGTTGGGGCTCATTAACATGCCTCATTTTGTGAGATTGAACAAAGAAAATTCCTATGTCAACCAATTGTTGGCATGCTTTCATGGTGGGACGCTCTAGTTGGAAAACCCTATTTTGGTCAAGGTGGAACTAATTTCTGACATTACAGGGTTACCAAAGGCCGGTGAAGATCCAACATAGTATTTCAGAGGGTGGGATAATGACAAGAAGCTTGCCAAACAATTGAAGGAGAGATTTGGATTGTAGTGCGATGGCTGGGCATATCGCATCAACATTATTTTTGAGCGATCAGTGTGTGTTCAGGTGCACATTTTGGCTAGTAAGATCATCTAGAAGAATCAGCCTATCCAATTTGGGTGTGGTTGCATGTGCGCAAAAATGCACCGAAGGGGTGTAGATGAACTGGTCCCTATTTCTGTTAAACCAGTTGTAAGAAGATGTTGTTGTTGCTCAGGTCAGGGAACACAGTTTTTCCTACAGTTGGTGTTAATTCTCATTTCTTTAGTCACATGGATGGATCCAAAGGACTACCAGATGATGTCAGTTGTTGTGGAAAAGGTGTGCAAAGGATCACACTATCAAAACTTATGGTGGGTTGCGGAACCTAGTCAACAGCAAGACTATGCAATCCATTTTTGGGTCTATTAGGAAGCACTACAAGCCACAGCTTGTTAGAATAATCAACCCATAGTTACCTTTATTCGACATTAATTAATCATTTTTTTCTTATTACTTATATTCCTAGATTCCATTCTATGCTAGTTTCCTTCTACATGTCCTAGAAGTCAACACATGCATATCTACTTTTTCTGAAAAGCTTCCTTGCTTTATAGCTGATTTAAGGAAAAAGGAAAAGCCTAGTCTAGGTGTAAATGCCTTTTTTTTTCCCATATCATCCTCCCTCCTTTTCTATAAATAAAATCATGTATGATTTTTATTTCCATCCTTATTTATATTTCCCACTTGACTTCTCAAATTCATGAGCATATTCATCGATTTGGAAACTGCTTTATGCACCTATGGGGGATTTGACTAGATTTGGTGAGCCTGATTTTTTACTATTTCGAATGACATCTATATGCATTCAAACCTCTCATGTAATTATTTATTTGAGAATCCTATTACTTCACAATTTTGGCCATTGTACACTTACTGAATACAAATTAGTGTTATGCTCCAATTTTAGTCTCCTTTGGTGTGAATTTTGCATGTTTGATTAGCAATTTTGTGAGTATTATTGTTATATATCTTGGTTTCAATTTCCACATGGTATAAAATCCTTTTTAGATCAATTTATCTCCTTCCAAATTTTTATTTCAGGTTCAACATCATTGACTGGGAGTGCATTCTGCTGACTGGAGGGCACAACTACTGAGCTATGGACCCAATCTCAAAAGATCATCTTAAATCCATTCAATTTATTTGAGTGGAAAGCTGATATGGAGATATTTTTGAGAGAGAAAGGTCTCTATAGGGTGACTATGGAAACTGAGGCAGAGCCCAATGTAGCTGTAGAGAAAATTAAATGGCACAATAGGAGGGATGAGGCCTATAGTCTTTTGTGTCTAAGCATTTCAAGAGAACTCCTCTTTCATATTGATGGATTGTGTGAGAGAATATTGAGTATCTTTTTGGAAATACAGATGAAATGAGAGGACATGAAATCAAGAATGAGCTGATCTCCTTAAGTCCCAATAGCTTCGAATCATTGCATCTCTACTTTTCCAAGTTTAAGGCCCTTGTTTTGCAGCTAAAATAGTGTGGGATCAAAAAGAAGGAAGAAAAACTAGTCTTGGCCATAATATCTAAGCTTGGTCTTGACTATTCAGTGTTTGTTTCGACCTTCCATTCCACCAAGTTGACAGCATGAGCCTGGAAGATGCCTAAGCTTGTAGAGTTCATGGAATCCCTCACACAGGAGCAAGATAAGTTGGTGATGATGGGCACCATCAAACCTTCCATAGACCAAGCTTTGGTTTCTAGAGATTCAAGGGTGGATTCAAAAATCAAGGAAAAAGCTAAAAATCCACCTGAGCAAAAGAGAGACAAGTCAAAGTATCAAGAGGAGCCTCAAAGCTCCAAGAAGAACTCCCAAAAGAAGAAGAATAAAGGAGAAATGAGCAAGTGCACATATTGTAGTAAGGGCTATCATCCTGAGAGCTCTTGTATGAAGAAGCAAATTGACATGTTGACCCAACTCCTGGAGAATAATAACATCTCCCTTCCTGATTGCTCAAAGAAGAAAAAAGGAGGATCAAATTCAGAAGACAGAGAGAGAGTACATGCCTTGGTTGATGGCACATCAATCTTACCTAGCTTCATCATAGATTCTGGAGCTTCTAGACATATGGTTTTGATAAAGGAGACATTCACCTTTCTTGACATATCGAAAGGTCAACCAATGGTTTTGGGAGATTCCTCTCTCACTAACAGTTTGGGGAAGGGTAGGATTGATATTGACCATGGTAGTTTCAATAATGTGTTGTATGTTCCAGGCCTTGCCTCTAATCTCTTGTCAGTATATTAGATGACTCATATTGGGTCTCCAAATAAGGTCATATTATCCCTTGATGATGTTGAAATCACTGATATTTCAAATGGTAAAGTCATAGAAAAAGGTGTTGTTGATCACACTTCGAAGGTATACAAGTTTTCCCATTTTCTACCCTACTCAAACCTCTCTGATCTTCTGATTCATGCTAATGAAGCAAGAAATATTTGGCATGAAATATTTGGCCATATTAAATACAAGTATATTTATTATTTGAGTGAAAAAGATATGGTCATAGGCTTACCAAAGATCAAGTTTTCTAAGGGAGTCTGTAAAGGTTGTATCCTAGGAAAACACGTAGAGCACAAGTATGAGAAATATAGTCATGAGAGAACCTTTGCACCTCTTGAGTTGATCCAAAGTGACATTTATGGTGCATTCCCTCATATGTCCATGATTCAAGACAAATATGCACTCACCTTCATAGATGACTTTTCTAGGTATTGTTGGGTTCACTTCCTAAAGCATAAGTCTGAAGTTTTTGACCTCTTCAAAGTCTTTAGAGCCTTGGTTAAGAACTAGTATGGGAGGAAACTCAAGATCCTCAGATCTTAAAATGGTGGTGAGTATGTCAATTATAAGTTCATTCAGTATTACAAAAATGTAGGTATTCATATGTAGAATTCGGTCCCTTACACACCACAACAAAATGGTGTTTCTGAGAGAAAGAATATATCACTGAAGGAGATGGCAACTTGCGTGATAGAGGCTAAGACTTTGCCACCAAATTTTTGGGCCAAGGCCATAAACTGTGCATCCTACATCTAGAATAGGGTGCCTCATAAGCATCTTGATGGCATGACTCCTTTTGAAGCTTGGAGTGGGCACAAGCCAGATGTGACCCATTTCAGGATTTTTGACTCAAAGGCTTGGGCAAGAATTCCAACTGAAAAAATGAAGGATTTGCAACCCCAAAGCCAAGAGTGCCTATTTGTTGGGTATTCTAAATATTCAAAAGAATACAATCTAACAAACTTAAGCAATAACAAATATTTCATTGAAAGAAGTGTTCAGTTCCAAGAAGATCCTTTAGCAGCAGTTGAAGTTGGAGAGTCCTCTTCATCACCAGAACCATTGATTGTAAGTGAAGAGACTAATGATTTTGATGATTATGATATGTCTGATAATGATTATTTTATTTCAGATCCTAACAGTCCTACAAGACCAAAATGGGAAGAAAAGACCATTCATGCGGCTGGGGAACTAGCTGGAAATCCTAATGACACTAGGAGGACTAGATCTCAATTTGAGAGTGCCCTTTGTGTGAAAGATCCTCTATTTGCTAAGAAGTACTATCTTATGGTTGAATCAGATCCATAGACATATTTAGATGCAGCACATGATCCAATATGGCAAACATCCATGAAAGAAGAATTTAGCTTGCTCCATAAGAACAACACTTGGGAACTAGTTGATCTCCCCCCAGGGAGGAAGCTAGTTCAATGTAAGTGGGTTTTTAAGACTAATTTTGATGATGATGGTTAAAATTTGAAATATAATGAAATATTGGTAGCCAAGGTCTACTCACAAGTACATGGTATTGAATACAATCAAACCTTTGCACCAGTGGCAATGATGGACTCCATAAGGCTAATTCTAGCCATTGCAGCTTCGAAGCAGTGGGAATTACATCACATGGATGTGAAGTGTGTTTTCCTAAATGTATATCTCACTAAATAAATTTACATGTAGTAACCTAAATGGTTTGTTTCTAATCCATATTTAGTGTGCAGGTTAAATAAATCATTGTATGGGCTCAAGCAAGCCCACACGGCTTGGTATGCCAAGATTGATGGCTTTCTGTTATCATTGAGTTTTGTTCGATGCAAGTCTCATACTAATGTCTATTTGAAGCTGATTCATGGTTATTTGATGATTATTTTCTTGTATTTGGATGACCTACTGATTACAGGAATTTCAAAGAAAGAGATTTCCTCCTTGAAGGATGCAATGAACCATGCATTTTCTATGACAGATTTGGTATTGTTCAGCCAATTCTTGGGACTCTAAATTGCTCAATCCCAACATGGAATCAAATTACATCATTCCAAGTATTATTCATATTTTCTCATCAAGTTCAACATGAAATATTGCAATTCAAGCAAGACTCCTTTCCTTTTAGGAGTTAAGCTTGAAGAAGCAAGTTCTTCTCCTATGGTAAATAATACACTATATAGGAAGTTGATTGGGTGTTTGCTTTATATTACACACACTAAACCTTTTTTATCTTATGAAATTAGTGTGGATTCAAGATACATGGATCATCCTCATGAGATCCACTAGAGAGAAACTAAGAGGATACTAATTTTTTTTCAAGGAACATGAACTCATGGGATCTTCTACAAAGCAAAATCTAATCTTGATTTGATTGGATTTACTGATAGTGACTGGGAAGGTGACAACACAGATCAAAATTCTACATCAGGATATGTGTTCATGCTTGTAGAAGGACCAATCAGCTGGTCAATCAAGAAGTAGAGTGACATAAAACTCTCATCTATAGAAGCAGAGTATACAGGAGTTGTAAATGCAGCAACTCAATGTTTGTGGTTGCAGGGGATACTTGGAGAATGTGGCTTCAAATCAGAGTTTTAAACTATTATCTACTGTGATAATCAAAGCACCATTTAAATATGCAATGATCCAGTTTAGAGACAGTGAACCAAGCACATTGAGATCCATACGCACTACACCAGACAGCTTGTGCATGATGGTATCATTGTTCTACTCTTCTATGCATCTTCAGAACAAGTAGCAGACATATTCACAAAAGTTTTTTGTGAGAAGACCTTCAGCAATCTCAAATCAATGATGGGGATTTCTGATCATGCTTTGAAGCATGATTGATGACAAGATTTCCAAATTTTGTTTTTCCTGTCCATGTTGAGGGGAGGATTCTCCCACTGGGTTTTTGCCTCTTTCCTTGGTTGTATGGACAAGTAGTATGTAAAGGGTGACTAAGCCTTGTTTCTAGGCCCTATAGTTTCCTGATATTTACTCATAAAGTCATGCTTAAGGGGGGTTGTTAGAATAATCAACCCATAGTTACCTTCATTTGACATTAATTAATCATTTTTGTCTTATTACCTAGATTCCTAGATTCCATTCTATGCTAGTTTCCTTCTACATGTCCTAGAATTTTTTGTCGCCTTTCACACACCTGGGGGGGACATGGCAGAAATATTCAAGACACTAGGTGTTTCCTTGGGGGAAAGTCTTGAGTCAAGGTTGTCACCTTGTTCTTGACTCCTCCATTTAGGCTCAACTCCTAACGAAGCCAAGGGGGGTAGACCCTATTAAGTTACTAAGGAAAATTACTTTAGTATGATGATGTTTAGACTAAATAAGTTGTTTAGCAGTTTGAAATTAAAAATGAATAATTTTTAACACAAAAAATCCCACAATGAGCTCTACATGACCTACACCACCTAAAGACATCCACGTACGACCCTCATTTGACCCCATTTGACCCCCAGACCCTCAAGAAGGCTTAAAAATATGAAAAAGGGCTTAAAAACCCCTAAAAAGAGCCAAAATATCTCTCATAGGGGATAAATCCACTCAAAGGAGCTTAAAACCCCCAAAAGAGCTAAAGATTGAGTGAAAGGGGCTAAAATCCCGAAAAAGAGGCTAAAGCCCCAACCAGGGGCTTAAAACCCTAAAAATCTTAAGAAAAGGTATAAATAGAGGGGTGGGGATCACTCTCAACTCACTCCTCTCCCTATTGTTATGCTACACATGTCAGTGCATTGAGACCATCTACCTCTCAATCCATTCACCCTCTCTCTCCTCCATTTCTCCATTGAGCCAAAGCTCCCCATCCATTGAGAGGTGCTTCTCCAAGCTAGGGCATCGTGGCCCATTCCAACCAGAAAAGGTATACTTGTCTATTTTCTATTATTTCTTTGTTTTATGACATTATTTTTTTATAGGTTTCTAGTTTAACATTAAGTTGCAGGTATCCATTGATTGCTTGCAGGTAGCTCTTTGTTTTCTAACAAGTTTGATGCAGGGTTGTGGAGCTTAGTCCTAACCTTGTGTGCAGGGGTTTCATTTTTATTTTTGTTTTCTATTTCTTTATGTTCTTCCATTCTCACAGGAACCCTACCCTTTCATCCTATATATGGAAGGGAGTTATTCTCGCTCTGTAGCTAGGGTGAAATCCCTACTACAGATTTGGCAACCATACCGGGTCGATCCCACTGGATCCTTGGGTTTTGTTTTTTATATTTTTCTTACCTAGTTTAATATATCTTTTCTTATTTATGTGGATAGATATTTTTATTTCATTTTTGTTATTGTTTTGGCCACAGTACCAGTTACTGTTTCCTATTCTATTATTTGCAAATCGCTCAAATGTGTAAAAATGGTTGAACCAAATTTTTGAAAATTCACCTATGTTTGGGCTCATTTTTTTCCCAAACAGTTGATCCATTTGTGAATATTCCTATTTCTAAGGGTAAAAGGGCCCGTTTTCGAAGTGGGTTTTCAACCGTTTGAGGTAATTCCTCACGGTTTGATCACAATCCACTTCACAAAAAAAGGTTCGCGGCCGATTTTTTGGCTTGACTGATTGCTTCTATTGGGAGTGTCAGTGCAGCTCAGCCGCCTCTGTCCATTAATATATGTTTATTTCATTTCAGTCTTTATTTATTTCATGGTATCCTACGTAAATAACTCTTAAATCAAATGGTTAATTGGTTAACAAATCTGATTAAAGCTTAGATAGAGTTACTATAAGTTTCAATCGTTAAATTGAAATTAACATCTTCCCTATCCCTTCCTCCTCTACCCAGTCATCACCCTTTGAGGTATTCTGGGATAAGACGAAGGGTGAAGCTCGTATACTAATAGGCACTTCATGTGTCATTTTTCTAAACCACTAAAAACGGGTGACCTGAAAGGTAAAGGAGGTGGAGACCGATGGGGGTTTCATGGTGTTTGTGTCATCCCTATTGACTGACCTTGCACTTGGAGGGTGACCTGAGGATCTACAGATGGGATTAGTCCCATTGTGTTGAGATCCCAGGACCCTTTCCTGGTTGAAGAGAAATGCAGGTGTAAGGCAGTCACCTAGCCAGGCTACCACAGTTCAGATTCAGGTATGGCATGTGTTTAGTTTTCTATTTACAATGTACTGTTTTCATCAATAATTTACCCAAGTTATGAATACTACAATAAAACAAACATTATTTGTGAATTATTCATAAACCATGGAAGAAACCACCAAAGGTAATAGAAATACAAAAACCATGCACACAAAACGTACCACATAAAACAACCAAACTCAGTTCATGACAATGAGCTAGCCATTAAAATTTATAATTTACACTAAGTCAAACACTAGCAGTCCTTGAGGAAATAAGTCCTTGACTGCCTCAATCATGGGAAGTACTTGGGATCAGCCCAAAAACTCATTGTGAGGAGTACCACGGGAACCCCAAAGTAGCTAGCGAATGAGAGGAATTGCCAAGTGAAACGGGTAACGACCCCCACCGATTGAATAGCACTCCTATGAGGAAAAATACAAGCACTATCTCCTAGCAGTCTTGGTGGCCGAGTGACCACCTAGAAGGCATTAGGAATCCATTGAAAATAGGGTCTAAAATTCATTACCATATTTCACCACTTGACATACAAATCAGACACAATTGATCCCCCATGTTCTTCCTCACGCCTAAGAGGTGATCCACAACAGTTTGGGTCCTTGAACCGACACCGTCAATACCATTATTGACGACCTACTACACCATCAGAAGGCCACACAGCTTCTGATTCAGAGTAAGATTCATATCAATCTAAGCTAGATTTGCACACTACACCATCAAGCCCCATGGCTGGTGCAAATCCAGAACCATTTTCTGGACTAGTGATTGGTAGTGGACCCATGTCCATACCCTACACCACCACCAAGACCCTTGTTGGTGGCCCAAGCAAAATCATGCAAATCGTCATAATCCAGCTACCACCACCCATATTGACTAGTCAAGTTGTCCCACCTGTCACAAATGGGGGAAGTATCCCATCTACTTCTACCATACCTCCTGTCATACATGGGGGCAGTATCCCTTCCACCCACACTATCCCATTTGGCATGCCTATGGGTAGTGGCCCTTCCACATACACTACCCCTCATCTCACACATGGGGATAATGGCCCTTCCACTCTCATTATGCCACTCACCATACTTGGGGGTAGTGGCCCATCAACAACGGTTCCACAGGTACCCCCAGTTATGCAAGCACATCATGTCCCTACAAACCCCACCACCATTGCTGCCCCATATCATATAAACCTTGGGTCAAACCTTCATTTCATGGCACACCTCAACCTGCCTAACTTGACTCAGTTAACAAATGACCCTATCTGCCATCAAACCTTTTAGCCTCCCATGCCAACCAAACTTCCCTCATACATTCCCAAGTTTGAAGGGAAGGCAGGGGAGTGCCCCCAAAACCACATCATGACATTTCACCTATGGTGTTCATCAAATAGCATCATAGATTATTCAGTTAGGCTGAAACTATTCCAACGCACCCTCACAGGTGCTGCAGCAAAGTGGTACATTGAGCTACCACAAGCCAAATACTCGAATTTTAATTCCTTGGCTTTCATGTTCCTACAGTATTTCCAACTCCCTGTTATATACGATGAATGGATGGAGATCTTGCTATCTTGCTGCCAGAATACTGCGACCCACATAACTGACCACATCCATGAGTGGCAGCGACGCCATAGTTTCAAACAATATTCAACTTGATGACAGTATCTTCTTGGATTGGTTCTTAAAAACTTTGCTACCACCTATATCAAAGGACGTCACATTCAAACATCCCCAATCCAAAGAGGAGGCCATCTTGAAATCCCAGCAATTTGATCTGATCTATGCACAGTCTGGATACCTTTACACTATCATTCCAGATGCTCCCTGTCCAGGCACCTCCTACCGGGATGGACCGAGGGAATCTCATGCTGCAGATGGCATCATAGGTTTTGTCTCCCACCAGCCACATCACCTCTTGACACCACCTGCAATACCACCACAACCAAGCAACACCCCCAATGTTTCCTATCCAAACCATACTCTGGATTTTTCAAGAATGATGTCCCTGTCCAGAGATACCACTTCTTATGCACAACCTGTGCCACCATGGCAGGCCCAGGCATTAGCTTGGATGACACAACAATATGAAGGACAAATTCCCACATTTGTGGCACCTCCACCCCCCCAATTCTACTATGCACCAATTATGCAAGCCACTTAAGCCCCCACCCCCACTCCGCCAACAACTTTTGGATAGGTGTTTGCACAGCAAAACTGTCCCAACCAGCCATCCCTCAATAACCAATAAGGGAAATATAGAAATAACCAGGCCTAGAACCAAGGAAACAATCAACCACAGGGAGGCAGTCAACAACCAAACCCTCCCAACAATGTCGGGGCAAACTGCCTAGCCCAAAATCCTCAACAACCAAATGCACCTAGGCACAATGCTCCATTGTGTACAAATCAGACATGCAAGTTGTGTGAGGTCTATGGGCACTATACACACGAGTGCCCCTTCATGGGTCATGCCAAGCAGGCCATTCACAACGAGGTTCAGCATGCTACCAATACGGCAGCCCCAGCTCAACCCAACCAAGTGTTAACATCCAAAAAGTGTTCACTACCTCATCTACCCCACTACATGGCTCATTTGTCCATTTTTCTACCATATTTCCCTTAAAAAACCCCTTTTTTCCTCCAAAAATATCCAAAATTCCTCTAAAATAGCAAAAATCCCACCAAAAAGCCTCCAAAAGGCCATAAAACCACCAAAAAAGCCTAAAAAGGGAAGAAAAAATATAAAATAATGAGGAAAAGGAGGAAAAAACCCTATACAGCTGCCCTAAACCATATGGTTTCCAAAACCATGGGCCAACACTCCACCACTGAAAAACTATAAATAGGTGATGGAGACCCCTTATTTCACATCCACAATCATAAGCACCCTTACTCTGCCAAAGTAGCTCTTGAAACCCTAGCTCACCCTTGAGCTACTTTCACCTTGAGAGCCCCTTTTGGCCCATTTCCACCATTGGAGAAAGAGAAGGAGCAAGTTGGAGCTTGGAGCAACCCTCTTGGATCACTGCAAAGGGCTTCACCAACCTTCACATTGGAGATAACATTAATACAAAAGCCATTCTTTACATCATGTTTTTCTGTTTCATGCACATGTTTAGAGTAATTTATATTTCTGTTTTAGCATTTTAATTTACATTTACTGAACTGCTACTAAGGAGTCCCTTCTCCTTAGTAGGTTCTCATTCGCACAAGCTAGGGGTAAAACCCTAGCTACACCAAGCACCACCGGGGCCTCCACCCATGGTGCTCCAAAACTCATTTCCCATCCAAGGACTTGTAGCAACTGCACCCGCTCCCCAACCTAATCCCAATGCCTCGGGGGCACCTCCGATGGTAGAAATAGGTGTTCACAACCTGCTAGCCATGACAACTAAAAGGGTCAATTTAAAGACTAGACAAAACCAGTACGAAACCAAAACCAAACCCATTGAACCATCAACAACATCCACATCCAAAACAACCAACACACCTCTTGATTTACCCCCTTTTCCTCTTTTCCCCCCCATACGTCGGGTTGCCAACAATGTCACGGCTAGTGCGGCTGTAAGCTACAACATTGTTGATGACTTGGCCCAAACACCTACAACCATGTTTGCTCTAGAGGTACTTAAAACTTTCCCAATGCAACGAAAATCCTTACTAGCCACCCTCAATGCTATAGACCCCTCTGACTCAAAGTTGATCACATTCGACACAAAGAACGGAGAACCATGGATGCCATCAACAATTGCCTTCCAAATCCCGGTATCCATTCAAAATTTGGCCGTACACCAGTGCTTAGTGGATGAGGGGGAATACATGTGCATTATGTCTACCTTACTCTGGCAGAATCTTGGATCCCCAATTCTGTAGCCATCCTCTACTACTCTATGGGCTTATGATGGCCATCCCACTAAAGCCCAAGGAATCCTCCCACATGTTCCCATCCCATTAGCCGAGAAAATAGTACTGATTGACATAGAGGTTTTTAATGCTCAATTGGACTATAACCTTCTCCTTGGAAGAAGTTATATGTATGCCATGAGAGCCATAGCATCAATTGTTTTTTGTCTCATGATGTTCCCTCATGAAGGGAAAATCATGACAGTTGACCAACTGACTTATCACGATCTGCAAGGGTTAACTACACCAGCTAATGTTATCTCGACAGTCAACACCATTGATCTACAAGGGCTAACTACACTTGCCAATGTCATCCCTATGGTAAACACCACGGTTGACAACATACCAGCCTCCCCATTGTTGAATGTGGGCCTAGGGTTTTTGTCGATACTGCAATGACGACTTCCTTCCCCTTAGTGTCGCCACCACCGACACTAAATGAGATTGTAGATTTGTGCATGCTCTCATCTAGCACTGCTACACCCAAACATCAACCATAGCCACAGCCCCGACCGCAACCACAACAACATCCATAGCCGCAACAGCATCCGCAGTTGTGACATCATATGCAGACACAACATTATGCACAGTCGTAAGCACAACCTCATCCCCACATGCAACCATTAGGGAGTTATCTAGGATCCTCTCTAGTACACACAATTCCCTTCCTCTTTCCCCCACCAGGTGTCATGAGTAAGCCAGTAATGGCTACCTTACACTTACCCAATTTCACAATGGAAATTTTGATGTGGTACCTTGATCCACTTTCCCAACCGCCAGTGCCCTAGGTAGTCTTAACCCTGGTGCAACCCATTGCGGTCGAATCCCATCCTCCACCTGGTCCGCAAAAACCAGGTACTGCACTTGTACCCACACCACCCCACCCCAAAAGGGCCAGGGGAAAAAACGCAAAAGCTACTGCTGAACCATGACCGATCCCACCTTGTGTCGTCTATGAAGAATAGGGCCATCCAACTCAAAACTGCCCAAACATTCCTATAATGCACACACACTTGGATGCCATGGTTACAATGGAAAACCTCCTCGTGGTTGAACTCCCAAGCGGACCAATAGTATGAAACACGTTTTTAAGAACAAACCATGCTTACACCCTTTGCAGATTGTATGGGAAATATTATCACCACTGCTAGGACTTGTCTAAGTTTCAAATGACTCTAGTCAATTCTTTGACAGCATTCCCTCGAATCAGAGATCACCGTGATCGAAGAAGTCCATCACCAACCTCCTTCTTCAGACACCATGTCCGTTTACATGATGTTTAGTTCTACAGACCCTCTTGTCTCCACCATCACCAATAGTCCATCAGACCTGTCTCTTCATTACTTCCGCAATGATCAGGAGATACTTGAAGCTAACCACCTCGGAATACCCATGGGATGACATGCACCATCTATTAACCTGAAAAATGCCTCACTTATCTCTACATGGACTACACCACCCAAGGACAGCCATGCATGACCTTCATATCACCCCATTAGACCCCCACACCCTCAAATAGGCTTAAAAATGAGTAAAAGGACTTAAAACCCCCAAAAAGGAGCCTAAATAACTCTCCCAGGGGCTAAAGCCTTCAAAAAGGGGCTAACACCCCTCAAAGGAGCCTAAAACCCTAAATGGAGCTAAATTTAGGGAAAAAGGGGCTAAATCCCTCACCAAAGGCTTATAACCCTGAAAATGCTATAAATAGAGGGGCAGGGGTGACTCTCAAAACACTTCTCCCCTTGCATATTGTTATGCTGCCCGTGGATGCCTTGAGACCCTTTGTCTCTCAAGCCACCCACATCCCCCCTCTCATCCATTCACTCTCCCATTGAGCCACAGCTCCTCCATTGCCAAGAGAGAGAGAGAGGTGCTTCTTCTAGCTAGGGCATGGTGGCCCATTGCACTAAAGAGAAGGTATACCATTGTTTGTTCATGTATTTGCTTTAGTAGCTTAGTTTTTTTCTAATCCATATTTGCTTGCAGGTTTGTTTCGTAACTTGTTTTGTAGGTCTTTTGTTTCTAATAGTTGTTTGCATGTTGCTAGAATTAAGCCCTAACATTATTTGCAGAGGGGTTTCCAGTCATTTCTTATCTTTCTATTCTTTATTGCTTTCTGTCCATTTATTTTCTACATTTCCATATAGGAACCTAACCTAGCCATTCCTGCCTTGTAGCAAGGGAGAAATACCTGCTACAGAACTGGTGACCATACCAGGTCAATCCCACAGGATCCCTGGGTTTGTTTTTTGTTTTTTTTTTCAAGTTTCAGTTCAGTTTTACCCTAGGTAAATTTCTTGTCAAATCTAGTTTAAATCCTGTTTATTTATAGTTTCTGTTTCTGCCGAGCCTCCATAAGGCAAATTCGAGTCCATTTGGCCATAGTACAGGGTACCGTCAATCAAATTTGACTCTGGATAACAAAAAAAACCCAATCTGGAGTAGGTCGCACTTATCGGGCCTAAACAGGGGACCAGGTCACTCATTTAGGCCTCACAAGTGCGACCAGGTTGCCCTTTTACCCCAGAAAGGTGCGAATTCTTTTAGAAAGATAGACCACTTATGCCTACAAAATCTGAGCGACCCCCTTGCCTATTTCTAGAAAAATTTGGCGACCCCCTCATCACATTTGACCCGAAATGTGCGGTCTGTAACTCAGAAGTTAATTATTAATAACTAGGGACTGTCAGTGTGGCTCAACCACCTCTATCCATCTGAATTGTTGATTTCTATTTCTATTTTATTTTACTACAATTTCATTCATAGAACTAAGTGTAAGTTAAAAAAATTTAATGCGTTAATGAATCTAGCCTAACTAAAACTTACCTAAAATTAAGAATCTTGCCTACCCTTCCTCCGCTACTCAGTCATCACCCTTCAGGGTTTTCTGGGATAAGACGAAGGGCACATCTCGTATAGTAATATGCCCTTCACCTAATATTGTTCGAAACCACTAAAAATAGGTGACTTGGAAGGTAGAGGGGGTAGAGAAGGAGGGATTCTCATGGCGCTAAGCATCCTCCCTATTGAACAACCTTGCATTGGGGAGGTGACCTGTGGATCTATGGATGGGCTTAGTCCCATTTTGTTGAGAGCCCAACACCTTCTCCTGGTTGAAGAAGAATATAGGTGTAAGGTAGTCACCTAGTTAGGCTGTCACAATTCAGGGTAAAAAAAAATCGTATATGTCTACAAAATTTCTCTTTATTTATTGCTTTCAACCACAATATGATGAACTCTATAGTATATTCATAAACCATTTTCAACTACCAAATAATAGAAACACCGAAAGACATAAACACCATACCACCTAAATCAACCCAACTCAGTTCATGACACTGAGAGAGCCACTACAATTTATAATATTACACTAAGTTCAAAAATCTATAGTATTTGAGGACATAAGTCCCTGAGTACCTTAACCATGGGAAGTACTTGGTCTCGGCCCAAAAACTCATTGTGAGGAGTACCACGGGAACCCCAAAGTAGCTGGCCGCTGAGAGGAATTTCCAAGCGAAACGGGCAACAACCCCCACCGATTGAGTAGAACACCCATGAGGAAAAAGCCAAGCGCTATCTTCTGGCAGTCTTGGTGGTCGAGTGACCACCTATAGCAAATAGGAAGCCATTGAAACTGGGGTCTAAAATATCATTTCCACCAGTTTGATACAGAAATCTAACACAATTGATCCCTCATGCTCTTCCTCATGCCTAAGAGATGAACCACCATAATTTAGGTCATTGGACCGACATCGTTGAGACCATTCTCGATGACCTCTCACACCATCAGAAGGCCACACAACCTCTGATTCAGATTCAGACCCATATCAGTTTGAACCAGACCTGCACACTGTACCATCAAGCCCCATGGCTGGTGCGAACCCGGATCCATTTTTCGGCATAGCAATCACTAGTGGACCCATGTCCACACCACAAATTATCACCAACAACCCTGCAGCTAGCCCTAGCATAGTTATGCAAACTATGATCAGTCAGCTGCCACCACCCATAGTAACCACTCAAGCCGTCCCACCTACAACACATGGGGGCAGTGGACCTTCCACCTACACTACCCCTCATGTCGTACATGGAGGCAGTGGCCCTTTCACCCACACTGTCCCTCACACCACACTTGGGGGAACTGGCCCATCTACAATGGCACCACCAGTACCCCCAGCTATGTAGGTACATTATGCACCTGCAAACCCCACAACCATACCTTCCCCATCTCACATCAAATTGGGGTCAAATTTTCCTTTCATGGCTCATATTAACTTGCTTGATTTGGCTCGATTGACAAATGACCCCATATGCCATCAAACCTTTTGGCCTCCCATGCCAACCAAACTTTCCTCAGACATTCCCAAGTTTGAAGTGAAGGAAAGGGAGTGTCCCCAAAACCACATCATGAAAATTCATTTATGGTGCTCATCAAACAACATCGTAGATGATTCAATCAGGCTAATACTATTCCAACGCACCCTCATAGGTGCTGTAGCCAAATGGTACATTGAGCTACCACAAGCCAAGTACCCAGATTTCAACTCCCTAGCTTTCATGTTCCTGCAATATTTCCAACTCCCCGTCAGATATGACGAAGGGGTGGAGATTTTGTTATATTGCCACCAGAACATTGCGACCCATATAACCGAACACATCCATGAGTAGCGGCGACGCCACAGTTTGTGTAAAATTCAACTTGATGACAGGATCTTCCTATATTGGTTTCTCAAAACCTTGCTCCCACCCATAGCAAAGGACATCACATCCGAACGTCCCCAATCTGAAGAGGAGGCCATACTGAAATCCCAACAATTTGACCTGATCTATGCCAGTCTGGATACCTTTACACCGTCATTCCAGATGCTCCCCATGCGAGTACCTCCTACCGGGATGCACTGGGCGAATCCCATGCTGCAGATGGCATCATAGGCTCGATCTCCCAACAACCATAGCACCATCGAACACCACCTACAGTTCCACCACAACCAAGCAACATTGCTAGTGTTGCCTACCAAAACCAAACTCTGGACTATGCAAGAATGATGTCCTAATCCGGAGCAACAACTTCTTATGCACAACTTATGCCACCACAGTAGGCTCAGGCTTTGGTATGGTAGACACAGCAATGTGCAAGGAAAATTCCCACATTTGTGGCACCACCACCCACCCAAATTTATTATGCACCACCAGTGTAAGCAGTTCAATCCCCTGCCCCTGCTCCACCTACTCCGTTGAGACAAGTATTTGCACAACAAAACCGTCCCAACTAGCCAACCCCCAATAATCAACAAGGAAAAGCTAGGAATAACCGGCCCCGAAACCAAGCTAATAATCAACCACAGGGAGGCGGCCAACAACCAAACCCTCCCAACAATTCTGCAGCAAACCAACCCGCCCAAAATCCTCCACGACCAAATGCACTGAGACACAATTCTCCATTGCATACAAACCAACCATGCACACTCTGTGAGGTCTACGGGCACTACACATTTGAGTGTCCCTTCATGGGTTGCACAAAGCAGGCCATTCGAAATGAGATTCAACATGCCACCAACACAACGGACCAAGCCCAACTGAATCTGGCACCATAAGGACCTCATCCTATGGTGCTTCAGAACCCATTACCAGTCCAAGGATTGGTGGCAACTGCACCCCCTCCCCAACCCAATCCCAACGCTTTGAGGGCACCTCCCATGGTCAAAACAGGTGTCCACCACCTGCTAGCCATGACGACTGAAGAGGTCAACCTACAAACCAGACGAAATCAGTACAGAACCACCATCGAACCCATTGATGCATCAGCAGCATCTACATCCAAATCGGTTAATACACCTCTCCAGTTACCCCCTTTCCCCCACCCCCCCATACGTCGAGTTGCCAATAACACCATGGCTAGAGCCGCGGTCAGCTATAGCATCATGGATTATTTGGCCCAAATACCAACGACCATGTCTGCTCTTAAGGTACTCAAAATGTGCCCAATGCAGCAAAAATCCTTACTAGCTGCCCTTGGAGCCATAGACCCCTCTGACTCCAAGTTGATCACATTCGACATCGAGAATGGACAATCGCACATGCCATCAACCTTTGCCTTTCAAATCTTGGTGTCTATCCGGAATTCGGTTGTGCACCGGTGCATAGTGGATGAGGGGGCATCTATGTGCATTATGTCTACCCTAGTCTGGTAGAAACTTGGATCCCCAATTCTGCAACCATCCTCCATAACTTTGCAGGATTAGGATGGCCATCCCACTAAAGCCCAAGGAATCCTCCCCCATGTTCCTATCACATTAACCGGGAAGACAGTTCAGATTGACATAGAGGTTGTCAATGCTCAATTGGACTATAACCTTCTCCTTGGAAGAAGTTATATGTATGCCATGAGAGCTGTTGCATCAATTTTCTTCTGTCTCATGATGTTCCCCCACGAAGGGAATATCATGGCGGTTGATCAACTCACTTATCACAATCTGCAATAGTTAATGGCACCCACCAACATTATCCCTACCATCAACACCATTGAGCCACAAGGGACGACCACACACGCCAATGTTGTCCCTGCAATCAACACCATGGTTGACAATGCACTAGCCTCCCCATTGTTGAATGTGGGTCCTGGGTTGTTTGTCGATACCACCATGATGGCTCATTTCCCGTTAGTGTCACCACCACTGACAGAAAATGAAACTATGGACTTGTGCATGCTCTCATCCAGCATCGTTGCACCCAAACAACAACTGTAGCCACATCCCCAACCGTAACCACAGCACTGTCCATAGCCGCAACATCAATAGTATCCAAAACATCATCTACAGCCACAACATTATGTGTAGCCCCAACCACAACCACACCCGCACATACAACTAGCGGGAGTTATCTGGGCTCCTCTCTAGTCCACACAATCCCCTTCCTCTTTCCCCCACATGGTGTCATGAGCAAGCCGATAATGGCCACCCTAAACCTACCCAAATTTACATTGGGAATTCTCATGTTGTATCTTGATACACCAGCTCAACCATCAATGCCCCAAGTAGTCTTAACACATGTGCATCCCATTGTAGTCGAGTCCCATCCTCCACCTAGTCCGTAAAAACCAACCACCACACCCGCACCAACACCGCCCCACCCGAAAAGGGCCAGGTACAAGAATGTGAAAGCTACTGAAGAACCTCAGCAGATCCTGCCTTGTGCCATCTATGAGCAACAGGGCCATCTAGCTCAGAACTTCGCTAAAATCCCAATCATCCACGTGCATTTGGACAGCATGGATACAAACGAAAACCTCCTCGTGGTTGAACTTCCAAGCGCGCAAACCGTAAAAAACAAGTCACTGAGAACAAACCATGCTTGCACCCTCTACAGTTTGTATGGACATTATTCTCACCATTGCCAAGACTTGCCCAAGTTTCCAATGGCCTTAGACGACCTCCGTCAACATTCCTTGAGTCTGAGATCACCTTGATCGAAAAAGTTCACCCCCCACCTCCTTCTTCAGACACCATGTCCATTTACATGATGTCCATTTCAACTGACTAGCTCATCTCCACCTCCAACGATGGTCCATAAGACCTGTCTCTTCATTGCTTCGTCAATGATGAGGAGATACTTGAAGCTTTAACCGCCCTGGGATACCCATGGGATGACATGCACCATCGCTTGTTCTTCCTCCAAAAAGAACTTGTATCACAGTCTGACCATTTTTCCATGGAAACCAAAGATTTCATACATGGTAAAGTTGATTGGTTCAAGAACCCCATCCTAGCACCAGACACCTTTGAAGAAGGGAACATGGACAACATCTCACCCACCATAAAAATTAACATCTCAACCAACCCCAAGGTTGTTGAAGAAATCATGTTGGGGGAATCCTGCTCCTCGGAAGAAGTCGCTGCCTACAAAGCCCTCTTCCAAGAATTTTGTGACATATTTGCCCGGTCTTACACTGAAATTCCCAGCTTAGATCCATCCATCATGTAACACCACATCAACACATGGCCCGATGTGCCCCCAGTACGTCAAAAGCAACGACCCATCCATCCTTCCAAAATGGCCAGAGTCAAAGCTGAGATAGAGAGCTACGCACAGTCGGCTTCATCTACCCCATTGCCTACACCACTTGGGTTTCTAATCCTATTCTCGTGAATAAAAAATAGGGTGCCATCCACATTTTCACAGACATCCGTGATATCAACGGGGCATGTCCCAAAGACAACTCCCCAACACCCTTCATCGATTAGATTATCGATGCATGTGCTATACATGAGGCCTTTTCCTTCATGGACAGATTTTTCGGATATAACCAAATCCAAATCTGAAAATAAGACCATTATAATATGGCATTCACAACCCCATGGGGCACATTCGCGTATCGATTCATGCCATTTGGCTTGAAAAATGCTGGATCCACCTTCCAACGTGCCATGACACACTGCTTCTGCGACCTCATTCACATTATGTTGGTTTGTCTCGAAAACCTCATTACATGGTCGTAGAAACAAGCACAACACATAGATGACTTGTGGCAAGTATTCCTACGATCTCGCAAGTACGAAATCCGATTGAACCCTTCAAGTGCATTTTCCGTGTCCCAATGGGCCGTCTCCTAGGGTTCATCGTGTCACATAAAGGAATGACCGTTGATCCATTGAAAGTCCAAATGACATTCCCTCTAATGTCACCCCTTTGAGTGATGACAGTACAGCTTGTAATATAGTCTTTCTCCTTTTTTGTTTTACACATTTTTCAAAAGTGAGTCTTATGTATCGTTTCCCCTCATTGCTCCAGATGGATCATACCTCAGATCGGTATATGGGATTTGCTGATGGAGTAAGCATATGGTCTCCGAACCTTGCCTCAATTGCATGGGTCATCTACTCTCTGTCGCACGAGCTGATCCATATTGACGAGATATGTGTGGGTAATGCGACCAATAACCAAGCTAAGTATGATGGTGTCAATGGCCTCTTGGCCACCGCTCTCCAGCTAGGTTTTCACCATCTCAATGTCTTCTTAGACTCCTAGCTGCTTGTTTCTCAGTTGAATAACTATTATCGGGTATGTGATCCCTACCTCTTTAGAAAATTCCTGCACACTAAACAGATGGTTAGAGCATTTGACTCCATCACATTCACACATGTTTGTAGAAACCTCAATAGTGTAGCAGATCAAATGGCTAATGGCATTCTAAACTGGCACATTCATAATCGCATATAGGAAACATAAAACCATAACACCATGCATAATCATATCCAAAAATACACACACAAGTGTAATAATACATTATTTAGGCATTGCATTCCACATCATCATAAAAAGATTCACAAATATAGAACAATAAAAGTGCAACCATGTGCGTCAAGAATATATATGTAAATAGATAAATCGCATGTCCAAAATATGTCCAGTACAAAATGAGAAGCCACATATGCTTTCTCAGTCGGATATACATAGCAAGAAAAAAACTCTTAAGTGCACCAATGCACTAGGGGACTCAGACTCATCATCTGACTCAGTATCATCATCTTCCTCAGAAGACTCATCCTCTGCAGGAAGATCGCCTCTCGCTGCTCAACGAATGTGCTCACAGGCCATAGCCATCCTCCTCATCACAGAAGTCCACTCTGGAGGAAAAATATGAATAGAAGCAATCATATCATTGCTCAGATGCTACCAGCCATCATCAGAGACCCTGGTAGCAAGACATTCCAGATGTGGCAGTAGTCCATCCATCTCCCACCGTCACATGCGAGGATTCCTAGCAGGAACTGCCATAGGATCCATGGCAACTACCCACCTCTGATGCTCGGGCGACGGGTGGGGACCAATATCTGCATACACAAACAAGGACACGATCAGTACACACATATCAACATACAACTATCAACCAACTGAACTACATTATGTATAAATATGAACATAAAAACATTATGCATACATACCAGCTAGTCCCCACGCCTGTCCTGGAGGTCGAGGCATCTCGGGGTCCCCATGATAGTTCATACCTACATACAAGTACTACTCAATCACCATTGGAAGTTGACACCACTGATCTAGCAACTCCTCAGTAAATAAGCAGCCCACTCTTCCGCCACCCTCTCGTATCATCATCTAGCACCACTGATACATCTGCGGCTCCCATGGACCACTATCCTGCACAGCCCAGTGCGGATGTAGTGTAGGTACTTTCTCAAAAAATAAAGCACACAAAAAAGAGCCAAAAAAAAATCCTTCTCTAGATTCCTTCGACTTGTTCAGCTGATGTTGAACAGCCTGAAGATACATCTGCGCCCACCCATAATACATACCTTCCATAGCATGCTCTACTAGCTAAATCTGCCGTCAAGATATCTTGTGGCTTCCCATGGAACCCAATATATGTAGTAGTAATGTCACCATCGCCTGTGTTGACAGATCCTTGATGTCACACATCAGGATATAGGAGCCACACACATACGCCGTAGCGTAACAATGCCTATCGCATAGCTCCTCCAATGTCTCCCCCCAACAAACCACCAGTGCCAAGTCACCAACAACTCCCAACATAGGAAGCCCAGTCAGGAAGTATATATCTACTAGCGCGATCTCAATACGCTGGCCCTGGAAGAGGAAGACCTCCTCCTCAACATCCCAAAACCAGCGTTTGCAGCAGCAAACTCAAGCGCTTCATGAGGGGTATCCTCATGAACTTCAATAAACCACAACGGGCCAGTGTATCACACACATTCCTGTCTCATAATGATGCCTCCTAGAGGTCTTTACAGTCTCTCTCTCGCCACTTAATCTCATTTAGCCTGCACAAGCCAAAAATAGATGTTAGAAACTGCTCTAATCAAAGATAAAAAAATGACCCAGAGGCCAAGTCGCACCTGTTTGGGCAAAATGAGCAACCATGTTGCTAAAAAATTCCCCACAAATGCGACCAGGTCACTCCTTTTCCTTTGAAATATATGACTTGGCTCCATGAAACCCCAACAATCTCATGGAGGACCTCTGGGTGACCAAATGTAGAATGTAAACCACCAAAAAGAAGAGATTCAGCGAGAGCTCTTACCCGCAAGTCACGAAACTTGAAACCGTCGGTCTGAACAGGAGAAGTCAGCAAATGAAGATTTAGGGCCCACCTCTCCAACTCCATAGTGAACAATGACAATGACACCTCACCAAGTGGTCCCCACCATTATATAGGCCCTATTTGACCTAATTTCTCCCGTTCGACATAACAGGACCATGTGGAGTTTGTTCGAGATGACGTTCGCGCCACTGGTGTCAGAAATCTGTTCTCTATATCCTTATGAGACCATCGTCTCATGTTTAACAAAAAAAATTTGGGACTGCTTCCTAGAATTTACCTCAATTTATGAGCCATAGCATGGCAATGCAAGTGTCTAAGGACATGTACTTGTATCACTCTTCCCTTCTGCTACTCATGCGATTTTTCAGGCCACCTCCCGTTAAGGGACATCGTTTTTACTTTCTTTTAGTACATACCTGTGTGCTTCGTCCACTGCACCTCATGTGGATCTCTAGACCACTATCCAGAAAGTGAATTATTTCTCTTCCATTTATTTGGCATATAACTGCCCCTGGACTTCCACTCACATCACATGTAGTCAAGTCCATCCATCGCAACTAACACACAGCTCTCTTGACCTCTGTCTAAGAGCCACCTTGGTTTGCATGCCTCTGCCGCACCAACTCATGAGCCTCTACCGCAATCTATCCCACGAATGTATTGGTATGTTTGAGAGCCATATGCTCCATCCATACTATGTGGATGACATTTGGACCACTGTCCACCGTCCTGACATGGGGCATCGCCTGTGCCACCACAATCAGTTCACCATACTCAAGTTTTGTTTAAGCTCTTTTTTTACTCCTAAAAGGAATGAAAAGATGGTTGAGCGTAGTTGCTTCCTTTCCCACTCATTAAAGGATAGGAAAGGGTGTTTACATCGTCTTGTTTACCTCCTTTTGTAGACCATGTAGACCATTAAATGAAAAGGACCACCTTGGCATATTCAAGCCAAGACCATTCCCCTCTGCATATTTTTATGCTTTCTCAGGCAGAGGGGCCACACTTTATGAAAAATCTCACTATGGGTTGTCGTTAAGCTCTTTTCCAGCCTTCTCATCAAGAAAATATTATCGAGAAAACTTGGTTTTGTTCATGCTCTTAAACTTATCTGAATGGCCATCCAGTCAGTATAGGTTTAACCTTTTCCAGCCTGATTGGACTACCAAGAGTAAAGAAGTCTCTCATCCCCCAAAGGATGGGAGAGCTCTCCTATGTATACTTTTATCCTTTTTCGGGAACATGAGACTACCAACGAAAAAGAGCCCCCACTGGAGTCTTCTTCGTGCTTTCAGACTCTCTAAAATTGAAAGCACCATCGAGCATTTACTTTCTCGGGCTTGCCAAAAATCCACGAGATCGTACCACAATGGTGTCTCTAGACACCACCCCACAAAAAATAGTTCGGAAGCATTCCCCCTATGGGCCACCTTTGTTCAAAGTACTCTACAATGTGTCTTCCTTGGATCCCATCAATATCAAAAGTGTCCACCTCCCCCAAGTATATCCCATCTGCAGTGACATTCCCAGTATTACAGCTATGATCCCATTCCCATGAGTCAGTTTCATTTGCTGCTTGGTCCACCCTACCATCATACTCTGAACAAAGGAATTTTTATTCTACCACACTCCCCCTTCCTCTGTTCAACTCTTTCCCATCCCCCCCCATTCAGTAGGTCAGTCCGTAGATTGTCTCACATCTTTCGGTTATCTCCCTTGCGCCTCTAGTCAAGGAAACACCATTACCTTGACCTGGTGAAGGTCTCCATTTGTCAATGACAACACGCATATTCTAGAGGATAGACCCAGAGGTCCCTATATCTTGGTTTCATTAACCTCATTGATGAGTTCCTTGGACCACTTGAGAGGAGTCCTTAGTGACTCTTGGGATGGTTGTTTCTCATGTGCTCGACTCTAGCTACATCATCACACCGTTGAGATTTGTACAGGGTATTAGTCCGTGCAGTATTTGGTCGAAGACCCTGGATGTCACTTGAGTCTAGCACATTGATGAGTCTATTCAAGGGACCTAAACAAGTTATTTTCCTTGTGATTTCCAGGTTGCGTTGGGGACAGTGTTCAGAAGACCCAGCAGTGCTTCTATATAGATTTATGATTGATGAAGCATACTTGTACCACAGAGACTCTAACTCTCCATCAATGAGTCCATACATCTATTTACCATTCCAAATCCAACAAGCCATTAATCATTAAGATATAGCATTCCATGATAATGACATGGGTCCAATATAGCAGTTCTTCAGATTAGTATTGTATTCAGCCTCTAATGGAGGCAAACATTATTGTATCATCAGTTGTATATGATCAGCTCTTGTATTCTAGAGCATAGATCACATTATTCTTTTGGCATTTTCATGAGCATGGGGATTCCAACCTCGTCCATATACATGTCACACATTATTTGTATCTCACCCATTGATGGGAACCATATTAATACAAAAACCAAAAACCTCCATGCCCCATCCGTGAAAGCACCACCTCTCCGTAGCAAATCCTATGATATCCGTTGGCCATATGATGAGCTCCTACCCTCACACTTCAGGGGGCAGTCTGTTAACCCAAAAAATCCCTCACTCAGCTCTACATGGCCTACACCACCCAAGGACACCCATGCACAACCTTTGTATCACCCCATTAGACCCCCACACCCTCAAAAAGGCTTAAAAATGAGTAAAAGGGCTTAAAACCCTCAAAAAGGAGCCTAAATAACTCTCCTAGGGGCTAAATCCTCCAAAAAGGGGCTAAAGCCCCTCAAAGGAGCCTAAAACCCTAAAAGGAGCTAAAGTTAGGGTGAAAGGGGCTAAAAGCCCAAAAAAGGGGCTAAAGCCCTAACCAAGGGCTTAAAACTCTAAAAATGCTATAAATAGAGGGGTGGGGGTCACTCTCAAAACAGTTCTCCCCTTGCATACTATTATGCTTCCCATGGATTCCTTGAGACCCTTTGTCTCTCAAGCCACCCACATCCCCCCTCTCATCCATTCACTCTCCCATTGAGCCACAACTCCTCCATTGCCAAGAGAGAGAGAGAGGTGCTTCTTCCAGCCAGGGCATAGTGGACCATTGCACCAAAGCGAAGGTATACCATTGTTTGTTCATGTATTTGCTTTAGTAGCTTAGTTGTTTTCTAACCCATATTTGCTTGCAGGTTTGTTTCTTACCTTGTTTTGCAGGTCTTTTATTTCTAATAGTTGTTTGCAGGTAGCAAGAATTAAGCCCTAACATTGTTTGCAGAGGGGTTTCCAGTCGTTTCTTGTCTTTTTGTTCTTTCTTGATTTCTGTCCATTTATTTTCTGCATTTCCATACAGGAACCTACCCTTCCATCCTATAGATGGAAGGGAGCCATTCCTACCCTGTAGCAAGGGAGAAATCCCTGCTACACCATCGCTCGTTCTTCCTCCCCGAAGAGCTTATGTCGCAGTCTGACCAGTTTTCCATGGAAACTATAGATTTCATTCATGGGAAATTCGACTGGTTCAAAAATCCCATTCCAGAACCAGACGCCTTCGAAGAAGGGAACATGGCCAACATCTTGCCAACCATCAAAATAAACATCTCAACCAATCCTAAGGTTGTTTAAGAAATCATGCTGGGGACATCTTGCTCCTCGGAAGAAGTTGTTGCCTACAAAACCCCTTTCCAAGAATTCCGTAACATCTTTTCCTCATCTTACACTGCAATTCCTGGGTTGGATCCATCCATCATGGAACACCACATCGACACATGGCCTGATGTAGCCCCCATGTGCCAAAAGCAATGACCCATCCATCCTTCCAAAGCTTCTGTGGTCAAAGCCGAAATAGAGAAGATGCGCATAGTCGGCTTCATTTACCCCATTGCATACACCACTTGGGTTTGAAATCCAATTCTTGTGAATAAAAAATAGGGTACCATCCAGGTTTGCATAGACTTCCATGATCTAAATTGGGCATGTCCCAAAGACAACCTCCCAACACCCTTCATCGATCAGATTATCGATGCATGCGTTGGACATGAAGTCTTTTCCTTCATGGACAGGTCTTCCAGATATAACAAAATCTAGATCCGGAAAGAAGATCATTACAAGACTACATTCACAACCCCATGGGGCACATTCGCCTATCGAGTAATTCCATTTGGTCTGAAGAATGCTGGAGCCACCTTCTAGCATGACATGACACACTGCTTCCGTGACCTCATCCACATCATGTTGGTCTATCTTGGCAACCTCATTGTGCGGTCACAGAAGCAAGCACAACACATAGACAACTTGCGGCAAACCTTCTCGCGGTGTCGTAAGTATAGTATCTGCTTGAACCCTTTTAAGTGTGTTTTCTGTGTCCGAATGGGCCGTCTCCTAGGGTTCATCGTGTCACACAAAGGAATGACCACTGATCCCCTAGAAGTCCAAACCACTTTCCCTCTAATGCCACCTCTTTAAGTGATGTAAAGTTCAGCTTGTAATATAATCTTGTCCCTTTTTTTTTTACAAAGTTTTTACCACAAATAAAAAACCCCCCATTTAGGCGTAGCACCATTAGCTACTAGTTTAGAGTCACTCGGAGCCTGTTCCAGACACCCCTCACACCTCTGGGTTCAAATTTCTATCTTCTAACGAGACCATCGTCTCATGTTTAACAAGTAATTTTTGGGACCACTTCTTAGAAGTTACCTTGGTTTACGAGCCACATCATTGTGATGTAAGGGTCTTCAGACCTGTACTTGCACTACACTTGACTACCGCAACTCATGCAAGACTTTGGGCCACCACCCATAAGGCACGCCATTTTTATTTTCAGCATATATCTGTCTAATCTATCCACCGCACCTTATGCGGGATTTTGGGCCACCGCCCAGAGGATGGACCATTTATTTTGTGTGAATTTGGCATATAACTGCCTTTGGACTTGCAGTCACATCACATGTAGTCAAGTCTATTCACCACAACTCACCCACATCTCTTCTGACCTCTGTCTAAGATCCACCTCGATTTGCATGCCTCTGCTGCACCGATTCACATGCCTCTGCCAAGATTTATCCCATGTATGTTCAATAGACACCTACTCCATCCATACTGCATGGGTGACATTTGGAACACTATCCATTGTCCCAACATGGGGCACCACCTGTTCCACCACAATCGGTTGACCATACTAGAGTTTATTTTAAGCTCTTTTCTAACTCCTAAAAGAATGAAAAGATTGTCGAGCACAGCTGCTTCCTTTCCCACTCGTTAAAGTATAGGAAAGGGCGTCTACATCATCTTGTTTATCTCCTTTTGTCGACCATGTATACCATCAAATGAAAAGGACCACCTTGGCACATTCAAGCCAAGACCGTTCCCCTCTGCATCCTTTTATGCTTTCTTGAGTAGAGGGGCCGAAATTTACGAAAAAACTCACCATGGGTTGTCCTTAAGCTCTTTTCTATCCTTCTCATGAAGAAAAGATCGTCGAGAAAACTTGTTTTCATTCATGCTCATAAAAGTATCTTAATGACCATCTAGTTAGTATAGTTTTAACCTTTTCCGGCTTGATTGGACTACCAATGGTAAAGAATTCCCCCATCCCTCAAAAGATGGGCGAAATATCCTATGTATACTTTCAACCTTTTTCAAGCACAAGAGACTATTAATGAAAAAGAGACCCCACTCAATTCTTCATGCTTTTAGATTCTCTAAAATTAAAAGCACCATCGAAGATTTACTTTCTTGGGCTCGCTAAAAATCCACGAGATCGTACCACAATGGTGTCTTTAAACACCATCCCACATAAAACAGTTTGGTAGCATTTCCACTTTGGTTCACCTTTGTTCAGAGTACTGTATGATGTGTCTTCCTTGGATTCCCATAAATATCAAAAGTGTCTACCTCCCCCAAGTATTTCCCATATAAGTTACATTCCCAGTATTACAGCTATGAATCCATTTCCCTTGAGTCAGTTTCATTTGCTGCCTGGTCCACCCTACTGTCATACTCTGAGCAAAGGAATCTTGATTCCACCATGATTCCTTGCCCTTGTTCAACCCCTCCCCCTCCCCCCCGCAATAAATGGGATATTCCTCAAATTGTCTCACATCCTTTGGTTATCTCCCTCACGCTTCTAGTCAAGGAAACACCATTTCCTTGGTGAGTTGCAGGTCTCCCTCTGTCGATGACAACACATCTATTCCAGAGGATAGACCCAGAGGTCTCTATATCTTGGTTTCATTAACCTCATTGATGAGTTCCTTGGGACACTTGAGAGGAGTCCTTAGTGCATCTTGGGCTAGTTGTGTCTCACATGCTCGACTTCAACTACATCATCACACCATCGAGATTCATATAGGGTATTGGTCCATGTAGTATTTGGTCAAAGACCCCGGTTGTCACCTAACTCTAGAACTTTGGTGAGTCTATTATGGGACCCAGACAAGTTCATGTCCCTTGTGATTTCTGGTTTGTGTTGGAGACAATGTTCATAAGCCCCAATAGTGCTTCTATATAGATTCATGACTGATGCAGCATAGTGTACCACAGAGACTTTGACTCTTTGTCAGTAAGTCCCCATAGTTATGTACCGTCCCAGATTCAACAAGTCATCATTTATGAAGATATAGCATTCCATGAGAATGCCATGGGTCCAATGTATCAGTTCTTCATATTAGTATTGTACTCAGCCTCTAATCAAGGAAACCATTATGTAGCACCAGTTGTAAATGATCGGCTCTTGTATTCTAGAGATTTGATCGCATGATTCTTTTTGACATTGTTACAAGCATGGGGATGCCTAACTCGTCCATATACATGTCACACATTATTTGTATCTCACCCATTGATGGGAACCACATCAATACAAAAACCAAAAGCCACCATGCCCCAGCCCAAGAAGCACCACCTCTCCCCAGAAAATCCTATGATGTTCATCGGCCATACGATGAGCTCCTGCCCTCACACATCGGGGGGAAATCTGTTAACCCAAAAAATTCCACAATGAGCTCTACATGACCTGCACCACCTAAAGACATCCACGCACGACCCTCATTTGACCTCATTTGACCCCCACACCCTCAAGAAGGCTTAAAAATATGAAAAAGGGCTTAAAAACCCCTAAAAAGAGCCAAAAGAGCTCTCATAGGGGCTAAAGCCTCCAAAAAGGGACTAAAACCCCTCAAAGGATCTTAAAACCCCCAAAAGAGCTACACCCTCCCTCTCCTCCATTTCTCCATTGAGCCAAATCTCCCCATCCATTGAGAGGTGCTTCTCCAAGCTAGGGCATGGTGGCCCATTCCAAACAAAGAAGGTATACTTGTCTATTTTCTATTTTTGCTTTGTTTTCTGACATTATTTGTTTGCAGTTTTGTGGTTTAACATTAAGTTGCAGGTATCCATTGATTGCTTGCATGTATCTCTTTGTTTTCTAGCAAGCTTGATGCGGGGTTGTGGATATTAGTCCTAAACTTGTATGCAGGGGTTTCATTTTCATTTTCGTTTTCTATTTCTTTCTGTTCTTCCATTCTCACAAGAACCCTGTCCTTTCATCCTATAGATGGAAAGGGGTCGTTCCTGCTTTGTAGCTAGGGAGAAATCCCTACTACAATAACCATAGATGGAAATATAACAAAATGAGCACAAGAAAGCACAATGCTGACACACAATAATAAGTGCAGAGCATACACACCAGAGTCTTGTCAATTTTAGTAAATTTTAAAGGATGTGTTTTTTAGAAAGAAAAACCTTCCAGGAACCTGTTTTGGTCCAAGTGGACCTCAATCAGGGAATCAAGGAAGGGGTTTATTTTAAAATATTGTTTGCATAGTTTAATAATAAGCGGCAAAAAGGAAGAAAACCAAAAGTTTTCTAATTAGTCCTACCACACATCTCTTTCCCCTTTTGGGTCAATCGAGAAGTCATGGGGTAAGTATTAAAGTTAATTTGATACTGTAATATGGAATATCTAATAAAGTAATGAAATCATATTATTCTACATCAATGAAACTAATCTAGAGCAAAGAAAAATAAGAAATTGCAAAAACTAAAAAAAGGACGCAAATCCCCCAGGGGGGATGGGGAATGGGCTCGAAAGAGCCTATTCGGAGGAAATTTTTATTATCTGCTGTTACAATATCTGTAAAATTATCTGAATCCTCTTGTTTCTTATAAAATATGAAACCAAGATCTTATAAATTGCCCAAAATTAAAATTACAGTCAAAAGGGAGACCCCTAGGGGGATTCAGATGATCCAAAGCCACTTTCGAATAGTAGATCCTCCTCTTTCGGTTATTCCTACTAAAATATAGCGATATTATTAGAATGAAATATGCCCAAAATCACTTTGAAATTACCTTTGGATCAGCCTACTTTAAACCAAAAAAAACTTATGTTAAAACTAGTTAAAACGGTAAAAAATGAACCAAGGAAAGCTTTCCTTGGGATCTTGGCTTGCTATTTAGGAATCCAATGAGATGTGAACTGATTTCTGTATTTTATCTTTTAAAAACATAAACATAAATGGAATGCATGAAAACTATGGATTCTCTTTAAGTTTCCATGCAAAACGAACGATTTCCCTAAACTAGATCTAGAATGCTTTATGAAAATTTTTAGGAATGAGATATAGATTATGAGCCTTTAAATAATATATCTATGTAAGTTTTACTTTAATATAATAGATCTGAATAATAACAAAGTTTGTAAACAAAGTAACTAGGTAAAAAATTTGATTTTTGAAGGAGGAAGAGAGAGAAAGAGTGTTGGAATCTTGGGACTGTTGGGCTTTGGAGTCTTCTTTGGTGGAACAGTGAGGGAATATGTCCTCCAAAAGATCATAAAGATGAGGAATATACAAATAATCTCATCCCCTTCTACAAGTAATATCACCTACAACTTAGAAATCCTTGCACAAACAGATGGCTAAAACATAGGTGCTGCTGGAAAAAGATAATTGGAAAGCATGCAATTAAACTTAAAATACATGCAACTCCAAGAGATCTGAAACCAGTTAACAGTAAGAAAATAAATAAAACTAGAATGATCTATTTCCCCAATAGGATAGAGCTCTCTCCTTCAAGGCCAAGAATTAACCAGCAAAAAAGCAAAGATAAATAACACAGATTATACCTCATAGGCTCTTGACAATCACCATCCACACATGAAGAGCATTACACCATATATCTTTCCTCCAAAGCTTCTTTATTCCAAAACAGTAAACAATACAATACAATAGCAATAAATTCTCAATCCAGCTCTAACTAGCTTGGAAGAGGTAATCTGTGCTTTATATATAGTACAAACAGGAAATCTAGCCTAGTGGGTGCAATTCCCAAGGAGAGAGAGACTACAGCTGCATGTGGACTCAATCTAGGCTTGATCTGTGTCTAACTGAGCGTAATCTTAGTCTCACTGAGTGCAACTATCAATCGAAGAGCTAATCTAACTGACACCTCAACCTGCTAACTGAAGCATCCACCAAAACTCATCCAGATGAGCCCACACATGTGGAGGAGAGACAGGGCACAATTCCCAAGATTGCATGCAATAATGTATTCTCTTTTCAGCCCAGATCAACTCCTTCTTTCAAGGAATGGTCAAATCCAGTCAATCCCAAGCCGATGAGACTAATTTTAGTCAAATTGAAGAAAATCCCAATGATTTAGGATTTTGAATTTTCTCCATTATTTAATCAATTTATCAATTAGATAATCAATATTTGATTTTTAGGGATTTTTGACTTGAGTGATGGAAAAATCACTCAAAACTTAGAAAAAGTGGGTCTATGGGCTTACATGGTTCTCTGAGCTTGAAAATGAGAAACCCCATGACTGAAACTGATTTTCGAGCCCAATTTTATTACAAAACCAATTTTTCCAATTAGACTATTAAAAAATAGCCTAAGTTTTGTGGAAAAATTAAAATTAAAAAAACTTAAAAAAATTAAAAACCTAGGGGGACTTAGACATGTTCATATGACTCGACCATAATGTCTAGAATGTTTATACATTAACACATAGTCTCTAATAACCTCAATAGGCCTAAATTCCAATCTGACCACCCCAACTTTGGAGGTATTGAGTGAAAAACTCAGAAATTATCAGTCGTTTATTCAACAACCAATAATAACCAAGGGAAAAAACACTTTGGGCTGATTGGATTGACAAATAAAGTCTAAGAGACCGATTCTTTTAAAGACACTATCATGCTAGAACATTTTATTAGAACTACCCTATGGGGTATGAACATGTGATATAGTACAACAATCACTTCCCAGAAGCAATTCTGAAGGTCATCTGAAGTCTGAATGAATCATATTTACTGGTTCACCAAGCTCACTTGATAAAAACCACTAAGTACAATACATGCTAAAACTGAGTCATGGAGTGCTTGGGAAACATCCTGGAAACAAATTTTAGCAATTCTACTTTATTTCTGATTCCCTAAAGTGCATATCTGCTTTTTCTGAAAAGTTGCCTTTCTTTATAACTGATTTAAGGAAAAAGGAAAAGCTAGTCTAGGTGTAACTGCATTGTTTTTTTCCCACATCATCCTCCCTCCTTTTCTCCAAATAAAAGCATGTATGAGTTGTCTTTCCATCCCTCTTTATCTTTCCCACTTGTCTTAGCAAATCCGTGAGCATCTTCATATATTTGGAAATCGCTTTATACACCTATGTGGGATTTGACTAGATTTGGTAAGCCTTTTATTTTACTATTTCAAATGGAATCCTTATGCATTCAAACCTCTCATGTAATTATTTATTTGAGCAGCCTATTACTTCATAAGGTTGGCCATTTTACACTTAATCAAGACATATTAGTGTTGTGCTCCAATTTCAATTTCCTTTGGTGTGAATTTTGCATGTTTGATTAGCAATTTTGTGAGTGTTATTGTTCTATATCTTACGTTCAATTTCCACATGGCTATCAAGGTTCCCCGATTATCCAATTCCATCGCATCCCAATATCAGAGGATCATTTGGTTTTCTATCAAGCCTCATTCTATTTATATTCAGGCGTGCAGGGATCCAAACAAACAATGGCTTCCTATGGCCTACAAAATCACAGATGCAAAATTGGAGGTCATTGTTCAATATTTCCCAGCTGAATGGCATGAACCTGTGAGCATAGAGGAGATCTCTATAGGAAAATCACCAGATGCCCCAGATGAGCTAGTCCAAGTAGGGAAATATCTCCATGACTTCGATGGAGAGTCCTCGACGGAATCTGATCCAGAAGCCCAATGTTGGGGCGCGCACCTTAACAGTCCTTAATTTTGGTAACTCCGTGGTTTTTGTGGAAGCTTGTAAGCAGAGTTGCGACTCAAAATAGTCTTAGGGGTGTCAGGGTTGAGTCAAATCCCTCTTTTTTGTAATTGTCCATAAATTTTGGGTGTAAGCCCATGATTTTGTAATAGTGCACTTGTATAAATAGGCACTCATGTAAAGATGTCAAGGGTATCTAATGAAATGAGGATCATATGATGCGAAGAAGTTAGATATATTTTTGGATTTTAAGGTCAAGTACCAGCTGTGTGCGTGGACGACCTCTACAACTATGTGCGCAGAGGGTTTTTGTAAGGAAAGGAACTGCAGCTAAGTGCGCAGTTAGAGATTGTAAGAAAGGAACTGCAACTGAGTGAGTAGTTAGACTTGAAGGACGGATCTACTACTGAGTGCGCAGATCAAAACTGTTGTTTTGTAAGAAGTGGAATACAAGCGCAATTTTGTGGACGTAGCCCCTACACTGGGGGTGAACCACGTTATATCTTGTGTTGTGGTTCTTTTGTGTGGTTTCTGTTATGTTTTGATTCTTTTGATAAGTAGGTGAATGCTAAAGTAAGATAACTATTAAATATTAACTTCGCTGTGAATTCCCAGTTAAGGGTTAAGAAAGAAAATTTGTTTATCTAACTGCAAAGCTAATTAAGTGAATATCGAAGCTCTATTTGGTATAAATATTTGTTGTTAAGGGTAAAGGTACAGTAATATCTCTCTTATGCTTGCAGAAACTTGATTTTGCGGCACCCCATAGCTGTTTCGGGTGAGACTGCAACCTCTTCGCAGGTTGTTGCTGAAAGGGCCAACACTGTGGGTCATTTTGTTGGTGCGAAGTTGAAGTATAAACCCTGGGTATGCCCTATAGCCCAACACCAAATGCATGTTGGAGGAGTTACACACTAAAATATGCATGGATTTTGATGTTAGTAGTAGCTCCCACTCGCTGATGGAGAACCAACTACAACAACTTATCAAGGCTTTCACCGACGCAACTGATGCTGGGATGTAAGCTATGCATGTGTCCAGTCAAGAAGGGATCGTCACAGTAAGTGTTAAGCTAGATTCTATTTTTTCTACTGTTTCAAAAGTGACACCAAAGAAGGCTGTGATGCATGATTTCTTGATGATTAGAACCGATCCATGGGCCATGAACGTTCAATTTCCCCCCACTGCAATCAATGCGAGAAGTACAGAAGTGAACTCACTACTGCAACCATTCCCAAGCATTGATGTCAATCTCAATATGTTACCTACCCAAGTATTAGTGCAGCTATAGAAAGGTGTCGGCTAGGAGTTGGTTGACAGGTAGAAGGAGATTAGTGATGGGTACGTGCAGTCACAGGACACTGTGAACTAGTTGCAGGAGGAAGGTGAAGAGTTGCGGAAGATCAACAAGAAAATGGTAGAAGAAAAGGTGTGGGATATTGCTGCATTGAAGCAAACACAAGCATAGCTGTAGTGGAAATCCATCGATTACATCACTTGGTTAAAGAAGGAGAAAGACCGCTTCATTGTCGAGAAAGCACAACTCTGTGCTAGTTGCGGCAAGGTTGAGCGAGTGGTTGATGAGGCCTGTCAACACATATATGAGAGCAATACAGAACTCACTGCCGTAGCCAAATCCAAGTGACTTGGGGAGGTGCTTTCCCAGCTCCAGTTAACTAACAATCTGCTAAATTCTCCTTTTTACCCTGACATGCCACCATAATAGATTTTAAAACAGAAGAATAGGATCAAGGAGTTCGTGGCCTAGTTTGAAGCTATGGAGCAGGAGGTGAAGACGATCTTGGATGAAACAACATAGTTTTGGTAGAGTGTCGTTCAGGATGACCAACTAGAATAGTTGGCCAAGAAAGCACGGGAAGCTAAAGCTTAGTTGACAACACTGAAGACGTCACTATGCATAATTCCCCTTATGGTTCATATTACGCACTCTAAAGAGTTGAAGGACCTGCAACAGCGAGCCTCCGAAGCCCAAGAACGTCAGTGAAAGCGCAACACCATGCTCAATGAATTCCAATACATTGGCAAGAAGTTGGCTATGAAAGCAGTCGTTGTGCTGTAGGAAGCACAAGAAGGTAGGAAGATGGTGGATGGCAAGGCCAGAGAGGAGCACCCACTGAAGCACGACATACTGAACTACTAGGACATAGTTGAATGTGTCCAGCTCTAGGTTTGAGAGATCTCACAGCAGTTCAAGGAATTCAAGACCAAGATGACGGAGTACACCCTGTCAACCTAATGTGGCTCAAGGATGAGCCACAAGACTATGTTGGGGGCATGTTGGTAGGGGTATTAGGTAAGTGAGTTGTGTAGCACCGCAACGGCTACACAAGCTCACAGGCCATCGCAAAGGACCACAATAGCACGATAGGAGAAATAATAACCATTTTTGGAATTCTTTATGAAATTTTGTATTGATTGACCACATTTTGTGGATATAGGTCACTAGTTTTTTAGAATTTAGTTAGAAGTGGACCTTGGATATAAAGGCGCAAGCCTATATATAGAGCTAGAGTTGCAATAGTATATAGATCACTTTGGAGAGAATTTCTAGGATAACTTTTATTTTGGGGTTGGAAGCCTTTTGGCATCTACATCTATTGTGACCGATCTTTTGGCTCTGTTTGTATCAATCGACTCTTAGTTTCCTGCTGTGGAGAAGTACTGCATGATGTGAATATATTGCGTAGAAGTAATATGACATGACAGATGTTTCCCTAAATTGTTTTGGTTTCTTATTTTCTTTTTTGTCTTTATGCTCTGCAATGACAATGATGGATGTTTACTGTATCTGTTATATGAATGAATGTGACTACTGTGATGAATGAATTAATGTGATCTACTAGTTATGCATATAGATATGTGATGTGATTCTAACAAAATGGTCTATTTAGTATCTATTGGTTATTTAGTGAGTCGTTGATGCCATGCCCTCCCTTCTTACTGCCAAAAACTTGGTTCTGATAGCTCTCCCTCGACATCTCAGGTGAGACTTCATCCGCTCTGTAGTTGTTGCCGGGTGGGGTCAAACCTATCTGGGCCAGTGCTCAAGGAGATCGTGCTGGTTGAACGTCGACGGAGTAGGAAACCCTATTGACGAGGCTTTGTTGTTGAGTCACGCCAAAAAATATCTTGCACCACCTTTAGCAATGTTAGGTCATGATTTTGTCTTCCTTAGTTTTATGCTTTTGTTTATGTTTTGAAATTTGCTAATATTTTTGCTTCTAGGAAATTTTGGTGTAAAGGTTAATTTTGAGTTTAACCCTTTTAGTTTTCATCATTTTGATTTTTCCTATTTTTTAAGCTTGCTTTTATAAATTTTGCTTAGAGTTCATTCTTGAAGGGTTCTACGAGGTATATATTAATTAAATAGTTTCATAAATCACACTAAGATTGAGATTAATCATATAAACCAAGTCTTAAACCTGATTAGTGATTTAATGAGATGAAATTATGTGTTTGGACTTTCTTGTAGTGCAAGATCAAAATTAATACACTAAAGCGCTACAAGAAAGTCATGAGTGCCAAAATAGTTATTTTTCAGTCCTATTTTTTCGGGGGTTTCGTTCCTGAGGTGTTAACCACATCAATTATCACATTTGATACGTGTCTTTCCAGGCTTATCATTGAAATAGGTGTATGGTCATTATGTGATGGAGATCGTGGCAATTGTATGCATGTTCATGGTGAATGATGACAGTGAGTGGAACGAGGCAGAATTTTCAGGAATATGTTCTTAAGCTGAAGAATACGAAGGCATTGAAAGTCGTGGTGGAGACATATTGCTGAGAAATCAGAGTTTTGATAGTTGAAGGAAGAATTAGGGCTTCCCAACAATGACAGTTCAAAGTGATCTAGACAGTTGAAGACAGCTGAAACGTGCAATTCGACTCCTAACCCTTGAAGGGATTGACTTCCAATGCTTGTATTAAGCTTTTGAGTAGGTACCCCGCGTGGCCTTTGATAGGGTTTGTTAAATTTGGGGGTTTTCTGATAAAGCCTGTAATGTCAAAATTATAAGAAAGGACATGAATTTGCTCACTCAATAGACTTTGAATGATGAGATATTAATCAATATATCTAAGTATTCATCATTTAGGTTAGTAAAGTTCAGAGCAGAACTATTGGAGGTCCCTGAATTTGCGATTAGGTCAAATTGTTGAAATTTGGTACAAAACATTTCCTAAATTGTCTGATAGGGCAGACTGTGAGAGTTTGAAAATAAATATACTGCTGAGACTATGAGAGTTTGAAGATAAATAGACTGTGAGATTATTGACAGGTGCTGCAAACCATAGTGAAGATGAAGAAAAGTGGAAAACTAATAAGGCTAAGCCCACTGATCTCAGTTGGATAGATAAATTTCCAGAATGTGTTGAGCTATTTGAAAATGCAGGATGTTTGATATTTTTCAAGAAAATTAATGGATACAATGCAGAGATCTCCCATAAGTTTGCTCAGTGTTATGACAAAGACACTGTGTCTTTTGATACTTTGAAATTCAAATTGACCAAAGAGTTGGTAGCTGAGTCAACAGGAGTTAAAAATTAGGGATAACTATGGTTTAAGAAAGTGCCGTTCACCTTTAATGCACAAAGGTTCCTACTGCCTGGTATAATTCTAGATTGGGGTAAGGGTGTACCCATTCATAACTTCAGGCCTGAATGGGTAGAACCTATTAAGGTTTTACAAATCTATATTACATGTGAAGGAAGGTATGCCTTCATTTTTAAATACCATTTCATATTTCTTCAACACCTCAGTAATGAGTCAAAGATGAACCTACCCTTCTTCTTTCTAAAGAGCCTACAGAAGATGTCTTGCAGAATCAAGGAACACCACAATCATACTAGACAGTCCATTTTTCACCATGGACTTATCAAACTCATTATCAACAGTGTTTTGTAGAGTAAAGGAAAAATTGGGAATATTTCCTTTTTTGGTCAAGGTTTCAGAATAGTTAAGAAGGACAGTCTAATAGAAAACAAGCTGATAAAGGAGAAACCTTGATAAAAAAGCTAAGATCGAAGATAAAGGTTAAAGATGAAGACAATATTAAATTGTAGGAAGTTGCAGATCCTGAAAAAGAAGATTGTGAGTCTAAACAACATCTAAATGACATTGAGAGCAAAGATTTGCAGTCTGATAATAAGGAGATCGAGCCTGTTCAGGATGATGCACTAGTAGAGACATTTGTTGCTGAAAATATTGTACTTTCAGAGAAAGTTTCACATGATGAAGAGGATACTAAAGTCCAAAAACAAAGTCTTGTCAGAGGATGAGACATGCCTATTTGAGGAGGATAAACTTCCTGTTATTGATGAAACTAAGGTTGGAACTAAAAAGTAATTTCACAACTAGGAAGATGAGGTAGCAGTACCAAAGAGAAAGAAGATAAAAGTCATTGAATTTTCCTCAGTCACCCATCGGGGCAAAACTTTCAAAATGTTAGGGGAACTTGCTCCTGGGTGGAGACCAAGGACTAGACCCAGAAAGAAGCTCAAGCTGAATATGAAGAAATTGCTAAACCCTAAATTGAATAAAGAAGGAGTAACTGTGATATATGACTCCTCCTCTAATGAAAAATTGGATGTTGACAAGGGTGACAGTAAAGAAAAAAGGCCAATGAAATCAGAAAGAGAATCTTCCCTTACTGAGACTAAACTATCTGATATATTTTTAGAGATACAAAGTCAAATGTTGCAGGAACAACAAGAAGGTGAGATAGAGGTTTCTCACTCAGAAAAGAAGTTGATGGTTGATAAAAATGTTCCTTGTGAAGCTGATACTAAAGAAAACCTAAGTTTTCCTGAAACTCCTACAGAATTGCTGCCAGAAGATGAAGAAATCTATAGGAGACTAAACATTCCATGGATTCCCAATGAGATGCAAAGTACAGTAAGAAATAAAGCATTTGATTTAGAAAAAGAGAATTTACAGAGAACTATAAAACAGTATAAATATCAGGTGGAATATATGCAGGAGACAAATGATGGCTTGGTTATGTCCAATAGAAGACCCAGAGAGGATATGGGTGAGGTGAATAGCCACTATCAGGAGATGATTGTAGTCTCAAAAGAGGCATTGAAAAGAAAAAGAAATACAGAGTCTCAATTTACAATGTTAAAACAAACCATCAAATATCTACAGTAGAAAAATGAAGAACTCACTAGAAAGATGGCAGAGATGGAAGCAGAGCAACTGAAGGCTAGACGAAAGGCCCAAGCCCTAGAAGGGATAGCCTTGTTAGCAGAGGCAGCTAAAGATCTATGAAGCTTGTTAACACAATTAGTTATTAGTTATGTTTTTAAGGATATTTCATTTTTGTAATTATTATTTTGATAGAACTATTTTGATGAGTAGGCTGAAAAGCAGTTAGGGTTTAGTCTTTAAGCGAATTTTGAAGGATAGTATTAATGTATGTCACAAAGAGGACTAAGGGTTCGATTTTTTGGCTAGCAAGAGGAGATCTTCAGAATTGTTCATAAGCTAAGTAAATGACTCTTATGTGTATTTGAAAGACTGATTATGAAATATATGCTCTATTTACTCTTTAGTTTGTTCTCTGGATTCATTTATAGCTTGTTTTAGCTACTCGGTAATTTCATTGCTGGTTTAAATTTTTTATACTTGTAGTGCTTGCCATTTGTGGATAAACCTCAATGTTATTTTCTGTTGGATAAATGGTTATTATGTCGTGCATCTCAGCTTTTCTATGCTTGTGATTTAGTTTTATTTGGGTTATGAATGCATTCCCTCTTGTCATCAAACTTCACAACCAGAAAAACTTATAAACCCTAAAAAACCCTGTTTTGTTTTATTGAGATATTTGAGATTATGTTGGCTTGTTCTCTTGTAGTCTGGGAACAATTTCTAGCATAAACATCTTTGGCATCGTTGCTGGGGAACGAAGTTGAAAACATATTTTTCTCTGGGATACTTATCATTTCACTGGTTTTAAGAGGTGAACTTAAACCAACATATTTTAAAGACTACTTTTACAAGTTTGTCATAGTGGCTAATAGGGGAATTGGAACTAGAAACATACCTATTTCACCTTTGCAATTGGGTGTTTCAGACCCAGAATAGATACTAAAAATAGCTAGAAGAATTAGAAGGTTTCAATCATCCCCAGATTTATGCAGCCCTGAGTAATTTGAACTACTGTCACCCCTTCCTCTTTCTGAGGAGGAAAAATAAAATCTATCTTGACAAATCGATTGGCGACTCCACTATTTCAAGATGTAGAGGCCAAAGTCCATGGAAGCCATTCTAGCTCGAAGGTTTGCACCTTTCAATTTTTTCGATATTCTAGGTTTTCCAAATCCAGTACCTACTATGGATGTTTGGGGAGATTGTCTTCCACAGTTTAGAGAAAGCAAAGAGGATAATCCTTCAGATCACCTCATCATATTTCATCAATGTATGGTGTAGTTAAATAAACAGCACGAAGATGTGCTCATGAAGATGTTCATGTATTCACTTGAGCAAGATGCACGAGAATGGTATTTTTCTCTTCCTGCTGCTAGCATTTCCTCATTGAAAGAGTTCCACACATGTTTTCGGAAACATTGTAAGTATGTGTTCTCATCTGAATTCTTTTTCAAATATTGTTGTGAGCAGGCTGATTTTTATAATACAATTTCTGATTCAAAAAATCATGATTATAAGTACACTCAAGGATTCAAAACATGTCATGAAGAAGTTGAAGTTTCAGAATTTGTTGAAGATGAAGAGGTAACATTTTCAGATACTGTCGTCAAGGAGGAATTCCATGATCATTACAATAATCAAGTTGTTGTTTTAGGTTAGGTTGAATATTATTCAAGTGATGAGATCAGCAGAGATAGTTTGGAATACTCTCATAATGATTTCAACGGTCTTAATAATCATTTGAATGCTAATCCTTTTGAAGATCAATCTCTTGTTCAACAAACTATTGGAAATAATTGTTGTGTTAAAGATCGGGTTTGTACTGAAGAAAAATATGAGCCTTTAGCATCATCATTCAAAATTTCTTAGAATGCTCCTTGTTATGATGAAGAGATTAGGGTTCCAAGACAAGAATTCTGTGATGAATTATATTCTATTCCTTTTTGTTTTGATACTAAAATCGATGAAAGCCAGGTTGTTCACATTTTTTCAAAATTTGCTTATATTCATGGTTATGATAAATCTGATGTTCAAAATCATTATGAAGATGCTCTAATTTTTAATAAATATGATGATGAAATTGAAAAGAAAGACCCAAAAATGTGTAAGGTGTGTGATATGTCACAATCTGATCAGCAGATTCAAGAATGCATTCAGTCTATTATCCTTGAACAACCAAATCCAATGCATGATAGTTATCGATTTGAAGACAGTGTAGAAAAGGAGGTTCAGATTATTAACATTATTGATGATACTATCCAAAAAATTCTAGAGAAAATTCAAGCTGATCCTGATGTCTTTTTTCCCCAATGCATGCTTGATATTCATGGAACAAAATCTTATGGACAACCTATCCTTTTCATAAAATAGGAAGAGGTAAATTTTGGAAATTTTTATGATCCAGTGGCAGATTATTTAGAGTCAATACTAAGTTATAAATATGTTATTTTAGAGACACCATTTAATGAAAGTGAGTATAATTTGTTAGATCTTTTCTCTTCATGTTTTCCAATATTTCTGATTATATATATATTCAGAGTTGGAAACAAGTTTTGGTGGGTTGATGAAATTTTTTCCTGGTTACACTAGAAATGGGATTACAATTTGATTCAGTAAATGGAAGGTTCCTCAAAGAAAGAGATTTGATTTTCATTGTATATATCAGTGTGTGAAGGATTGAATAAAGACTCCATATCCCAATGGATGTTTTGCAGAAAAGCAGATAGTTTTGGTTACAGAAGGCACTAGTCTATAGGTTCTTGAAGCCTCACAAAGAGGACTTCATCCCGCAGCAAGAGCCAGATGTTAGGTCATGATTTTTTCTTCCTTAGTTTTATGCTTTTGTTTATGTTTTTGAAATTTGCTAATATTTTTTCTTCTAGGAAATTTTGGTGTAAAGTTTAATTTTGAGTTTAAGCCTTTTAGTTTTCATCATTTTAAATTTTCCTATTTTTTAAGCTCGTTTTTATAAATTTTTCTTAGAGTTCATTCTTGAAGGGTTCTACGAGGTATATATTGATTAAATAGTTTCATAAATGACACTAAGATTGAGATTAATCATATAAACCAAGTCTTAAACCTGATTAGTGATTTAATGAGATGAAATTATGTGTTTGGACTTTCTTGTAGCGGAAGATCGAAATTAATACACTAAAGCGCTACAACAAAGTCACGAGTGCCAAAATAGTTATTTTTCAATCCGATTTTTTTGGGGGTTTCATTCCTGAGGTGTTAACCACATCAATTATCACATTTGATATGTGTCTTTCCAGGATTATTATTGAAACATGTGTATGGTCATCGTGTGAGGGAGATCGTGGCAATTATATGCAAGTTCATGGTGAATGATGACAGTGAGTGGAATGAGGTAGAATTTTTGGGAATATGTTCTTAAGCTAAAGAATACGAAGGCATTGAAAGTCATGGTGGAGACATATTGCTGAGAAATTGGAGTTTTGACAGTTGAAGGAAGAATTAGGGATTCCCACAAGTGACAGTTCGAAGTGATCTGGATAGTTGAAGACAATTGGAATGTTCAATTCAACACCTAACCCTTGAAGGGATTGGATTCCAACACTTGCATTAAGCTTTTGAGTAGGTTCCCCACGTGGCATTTGATAGGGTTTGTTAAATTTGGGGGTTTTCTGATAAAGCCTATAATGTCAAAATTCTAAGGAAGGACATGAATTTGCTCACTCAATAGACTTTGAATGATGAGATATTAATCAATATATCTAAGTATTCATCATTTAAGTTAGTAAAGTTTAGAACATAACTATTGGAGGTCCCTGAATTTGTGATTAGGTCAAATTGTTGAAATTTGGTACAAAACATTTCCTAAATTGTCTGATAGGGAAGACTGTGAGAGTTTGAAAATAAATAGACTACCGAGACTGTGAGAGTTTGAAGATAAATAGACTGTGAGATTATTGACAGGTGTTTCAAACCATAGTGAAGATGAAGAAAAGTGCAAAAACTAATAGGGCTAAGCCCACTGATCTCAGTTGGATAGATAAATTTCCAGAATGTGCTGAGCTATTTGAAAATGCAGGATGGTTGATATTTTTCAAGAAAATTGATGGATACAATGCAGAGGTCTCCCATAATTTTTCTCAGTGTTATGACAAAGACACTGTATCTTTTGATACTTTGAAATTCAAATTGACCAAAGAGTTGGTAGCTAAGGCAACACGAGTTAAAAATGAGGGAGAACTATGTTTCAAGAAAGTTCCATTCACCTTTAATGCACAAAGGTTCCTACTGCTTGGTATAATTCTAGATTGGGGTAAGGGTGTACCCATTTGTAACTTTATGCTTGAATGGGTAGAACCTATTAAGGTTTTACAAATCTATATTACATGTGAAGGAAGGTATGCCTTCGTTTTTAAATACCATTTCAGATTTCTTCAACACCTCAGTAATGAGTCAAAGATGAACCTTCCCTTCTTCTTGCTAAAGATCCTACGAAAGATGTCTTGCAGAATCAAGGAACACCAAAATCATACTAGACAACCCATTTTTCACCATGGACTTATCAAACTCATTATCAATAGTGTTTGGTAGAGTAAAGGAAAAACTTGGGAATATTTCCTTTTTTGGTCAGGCTTTCAGAATAGTCAAGAAGGACAGTCTAATAGAAAACAAGCTGATAAAGGACAAACCTTGATCCGAAAGCTAAGACAAAATATAAAGGTTAAAGATGAAGAAAGTATTAAATTGGAGGAAGTTGGAGAGCCTGCAAAAGAAGATTGTGAGTCTAAACACCATCTAAATGACATTGAGAGCAAAGATTTGCAGTCTAGTAATAAGGAGACTGAGCCTATTTAGGATGATGCACTAGCAGAGACATTTGTTACTGAAAAGATTGTACTTGCAGAGAAAGTTTCAGGTGATGAAGAGGATACTAAAGTCCAAAAACAAAGTCCAATCATAGTCTTGTCAGAGGATGAGACATGCCTATTTGAGGAGGATAAACTTCCTGTTATTGATGAAACTAAGGTTGGCACTAAAAAGGAATTTCACAGCCAGGAAGATGAGGTAGTAGTACCAAAGAGAAAGAAGCTAAAAGTCATTGAATTTTCCTCAGTCACCCATTAGGTCAAAACATTCAAAATGTTAGGGGAACTTGCTCCTGGGTGGATACCAAAGACTAAACCCAGAAACAAGCTCAGGCTGAATATGAAGAAATTGCTAAACCCTAAATTGAATAAAGAAGGAGTAACTGTGATAGATGAATCCTCCTCTGATGGAAAATTGGATGTTGATAAGGGTGACAGTAAAGGAAAAAGGCCAATGAAGTCAGAAAGAGAATCTTCCCTTGCTGAGACTAAACTATCTGATATATTTTTAGAGATATGAAGTCAAATGTTGCATGAACAGCAAGAAGGTGAGATAGAGGTTTCTCACTCAGAAAAGAAGCTGATGGTTGATAAAAATGTTCCCTGTGAAGTTGAGACTAAAGAAAACCTAAGTTACTCTGAAACTCCTAAAGAATTGCTGCCAGAAGATGAAGAAATCTATAGGAGACTAAACATTCCATGGCTTCCCAATGAGATGCAAAGTACAACAGGAAATAAAGCATTTGATTCAGAAAAAGAGAATTTACAGAGAACTATAAAACAATATAAATATCAGGTGGAATATATGCAGGAGACAAATGATGGCTTGGTTATGGCCAATAGGGACTCAGAGAGGATCTGGATGAGGTGAATAGCCACTATCAAGAGCTGATTGCAGTCTCAAAAGAGGCATTGAAAAGAAAAATAAATACAGAGTCTCAATTTACAATGTTAAAACAAACCATCAAAGATCTACAGCAGAAAAATGAAGAACTCACTAGAAGGATGGTAGAGATGGAAGCAGAGCAAGTAAAGGCTAGAATAAAGGCCCAAGCCCTAGAAGGGATAGCCTTTTTAGCAGAGGAAACTAAAGATCTATGAATCTTGTTAACACAATCAGTTATTAGTTATGTTTTGAAGGATATTTCATTTTTGTAATTATTATTTTGATAGAACTATTTCGATGAGTAGGCTGAAAAGCAGTTAGGGTTTAGTCTTTAAGCAAATTTTGAAGGATAGTATTAATGTATGTCATAAAGAGGACTAAGGGTTCAATTTTTTGGCTGGCAAGAGGAGGTCTTTAGAATTGTTCATAAGCTAATTAAATGACTCTTATGTGTATTTGAAAGACTAATTATGAAATATATGCTCCAGTTACCCTTCAGTTTGTTCTCTGGATTCATTTATAGCTTGTTTTAGCTACTCAGTTGGTAATTTCATTGCTGGTTTAAAGTTTTTATACTTGTAGTGCTTGCCATTTGTGGATGAACCTCGGTGTTATTTTTTGTTGGATACATGCTTATTATGTTATGCATCTCAGTTTTTCTATGCTTGTGATTTAGTTTTATTTGGGTTATGAATGCACTCCCTCTTGTCATCAAACTTCACAACCAGAAAACCTTAAAACCTAAAAAACCCTATTTTGTTTTATTGAGATATTTGAGATTATGTTGGCTTGTTCTCTTGTAGTCTGGGAACAATTTCTGGCATAAACAAGCAGCAACAACAATAAGGCTAATAAGTGATACATAGCACATAACTAAGAGCTAATTCTATAACAGTCATCATAAACACATCCCAAATGCAACATCTGATACAAGGAATACCACGTAGAGCACGTGTATGATCCAATGGGTTGATCCTAATCATCTCTTGAAATTTCCTATTGTGCTAAAACAAAAATTGTACAAATGTTGAAAAACAAACTGAATTAATAGCTTAAATTAAATTCTCACCATGCTGAGCTTATTCATCTCTACCTACCCTACCTACTGAGCATCAATGCTCAGTCAAGTCACTTCTGACTTCCAGTGCAGCCAATTAAGCAAATGATTCGATATGAAAATTTTATTCTCATGCTTGATAAAAAAAAAACAATGAAGAGTCAAATGGTAAGAGGTCATGACTAAAAATATGAACTTTACAACATATATATAACCTACCATTCTCATCGCTAAGCTTCTCCACATACTTAGCCACCGGGTCAGGACAAGGCTACTCCATATACTCATCCACTAGATCATAAAATCCAGGGTAGTTTGCAATCATTTATGTCATCTGCTTATCCCAATACTATTTCTCAAATTGTAACTTCCCCTGCATACTGTCCAACTATTATTCAAAATAACTATGCAATGGAATCTCATGAGAACTTGTAAATGAGACATCAGTTTCTTCACTCCAATTGTCCAAACAAAAAAACTTCTTTTTCTCATGCATTTCACAGGGAATATCTTCAATAAAATCAAGTGAACTAAGCTCTTCTTGATATAAGAGTTTTGAATTGGAAGAATAAGAAGAGACATCCCATTTAGGACCCTCATCTTTTAATCAGCTATCCTCATATTTATCATATATTGGAGGATTGAAATCTTCTTCAAAACACCCATAAGCACGACATGCAATAGGTTGACTGTTTTCTTCATCAAAAAAATTATAATAATCCTCATGCATGGCCCTAAGTTGCTCATCTATTTTCTCATAAATAGAAAGACTAATGCATAGCAGATTCTACTTTTTCACCCCCCTCATTATCCATTCCCAAAAATTCCATGACATCATTCCTAACCTCCATTTTGTGTGTTTGATTAGAAACCCTTAATATTTGTTTCAGAAAATCAAATGAGACAAATCATAATGGAAAATAGTTACCTTCCTCCTGTTGATTGTATTTTTCATGAAAATAAGGGACGGGGGACAAAGGATACTTTAGTTGTTTATCCTCCCCTTCTTCTACTAGTAGAGAAGGCTCTGTATGTTCCTGCAGCTTTTCAAGTGCAATATGAGTTTTCTCAACCGACAAGGGTCCTTTAAAGTCCTAATTTCTCATGGGAGATGGGTTGTGGTCAATAGTAAGTCTCTCCATCCACCTTTCTATGGATTCTATCATCATATCCATCTTGGTCTTTGGTGTGTTAGAGGGGGAAGGTTAGGTGATATCTTCCTTCTTTCTTCTTTCTCCCTCTTCTCTCCCTTTCTTTCTAGCAATAGTCCGACTTATCTCTACCTCTATGGAATCATTCATCATGCCTTCTAGGGAGACTAATATTATTTCAATCAACCACAAGGTAAATTTTATATCAAACGCTTCAGTATAATGGAGTTGGGCAGAACCATGAGGAGGCTTGAACTGGGTAAGGATGGAATCATATACTTTCATAAATCTATTAGAGAAATCTTGGATAGATTCATTCTCATCATTCCTTATGGAATGAAATTGGGACAAGCACTTCCCAAGGTATTTCTTTTCTGCCCATTTTTCCTTGAAGGAATCTTCAACAACTTGATAGCTCAAAATGGAGTTTCCTCGAAGACTAGTGGACCACCCTCTTGCCCCTCTAGCAAGGATTTGGGAAAACAGTTTGAGTTTAATGTCTTCATGGTATAATTCTTCTAGGTCAGTCCAGTCTACAAACTACCCTAAGTTTTATTCATCTAGATACCCCCTCTCCCTAGTGAATTGTTTAATCCTTTGGACATATCCCCGGGGAAGGTCATGCATAACAACAGGGAGGAGTATAGGGGAACACCGTTTAGCCTTTGTTGACGTTATAGCAAGACCTCCAAGAGGGACTGTAAAACTAGATGATGAAGATTTTTTAAGCTTTGAAGTGGGGGGAGATTGTAATTTACCTTGTGAATTATTTTCCCAATGTGCTCAAATTCACCAAATTTCAAATTTAGGTATATGGATACAACTGATTCCAAACTCCTACAACAAATTTCAAACTTGGTGAGGAAGGTCATGAAGGGTTATGGGACACATTAACACATATATCAGACATATAATCAACTGATATACCCAACCATGGTCTTCAATTTTCAAGGTAAGAAGTTTCGGGACAAGACTAATCAATTTGGGAGGTGGAAATCCCCCTTCGGTCCTGGAACAAATCTCTTCCAAACACTATACAAACTACACTAATAGTTGGTATGAGAATTTTCTATGTTATAATAAATTAATTAAAATATATTTTCATCATTATATGTTGTTTTTGTGTTGAATAGGTATCCAAAATAAATCAGGGAATAGGCTCAAACCCCCAATGGTAGATGGCTCCATATAGCTCCAAATGCTCTCAAATTGTACCATAAGGTGTATTAATGATTTTAATACATTAAAATTTTGTTTATAGGTGTATTTAAACAATTAAATTACTTCTTCCACTCACTTTGGTGATCTCTTCAATGCATGGCGTTTTACGAGCAACTTGTGGTTCAAATCCCCTAGGGGTAGATGATGAAAATGACTTTCCAAATGCACTCAATACAAATATAATTTATGAATGGAAGAATTTTATATATAAATAAAATAAACATGAACTCATATTCATCACCATTCAAATTTTAATGCCTGATATAACTCCTTTAAATCATATGCAAAAACACTAGTTTCAACCTTGGGGGAAATGATAGGAAATATTCTTCAAATGCTATGAAAAAAAAATGACTCCAAAATATTATGTACTGAACATTAAAATCATATAATACATCAATAACAGTCCATTCATACATAAAACATCAGTATTTTACTTATCCATTCGAATCCATCAACATTACATTGGTTCACAACGAGGTAGTGGGAAAATGGCATTGTTTCTTCATTGTTTAACATTTTTCCATGAAATATTTTGGTATTTCTACATGAGAGTCTTCTGAAATTTAAATAAATATCATTTAAATCATAACATAAAATAATTGGGAATTATAAGCTTCCCCAAAGAGATCAATATCTCACCAAGTGTGCCTCAATCCATAGAGCAAGAATATGATGAGTAAACTTGGAATAGATGAAAGAAAAAGATGATATTGAAGTGTCCAAGATATTACCTATAACTTGAACCTATAAATTATTACTCCATAAAATATCCATGAAATAACTGAATTACCTTTCCACACACCAACTTGGATGAGAATATTTCACCCTCGAAATTGGATAACGAAAGAAGACTAGTTTTCCACTAGCTCTCTCTCTTCACACTTGCGAATTCTAAAATGATGAAAAGCTGCATTAATTATTTTTTATTTACATTTATAAATTTTCCAATATATATATGGTTCTATTCCTTTCCAATATATTCATTCTAACTCTAGTTGGGAAGAGATTCCAAAGAATGCCACATGTACAACAATTCGTAGTCTCCCACTTCCACCAAATCACATGTGGAAGCATCTTATCTGCCCTAAATCCCTTGAGAACCCTATTGGAGATATTTTTATCCCTTAAATTTCATATATTTCATATTTCATCCTTCATATCTGACTTGTGGCATAGGTGTCATAGCATCTTCATCATTGTTGTCATAGAGCTAGGGAATCTAGTCCAAGTGTCTCACTAGATCCAAAATGCCTCTTCCTCTTCCATGGTAGTTACTCTTCCACTCCAATTAAAAATTAATTGATTAATTCCAATTATATTTACTTTAAAATCATCCCAATACCCTTGGTATTCTTATCGATTTGAAATGACAAGAGGAGGATGCCATGTGGCATAGAAAATCTAGCTTGTGTGGGTCCCACATCCTCCATGTGTCTTCATGATCAATTGCCACAGTTTCTATTGTATTTATTTATTTATATCCTTTATTAAATAATTTATTCCATTATAATTTTCAAACATCATTTAGTTCCCCCCTTATTCCAAATCCGAAAGCTTCCACCCCCAACCTAGGAAACTAGTAATTTTCCTCCTTGGCAAGTATTTGACCCTTAGCATCAATTTGACAAACTCTCATGAATATGGAAAAAATGATTAGGGAATTGTGACCCAATTAAAAATTTGGGACATTAAAAATCCTCCCTTCCCAATATTTCTTTTCCTAAAGCAATTTCAAACATGGGTGTTGAAGAACCTGCTTTCTGTATGATTCTTTGAAGTTTCCACTGAGTTTCCCAACTTTGAGTCTCTGAGATTCCATGAATATTTTAGAGAGGAACCACCATGATTACTGCTGTGATACTCTGATTAAAATCACTTTATTAATTGGGGAATCCATCCCCCATACTGCTTGTTTCCCAGAGAATTTGAAATCAATGGGACTAAAAACTATCCCATGGTCCCATTGCTTGTATTGCACTTAAACAATTAAGAGTTATCTCTAACCCATACCATTAGGAGAGAGAATTCTAGGATCCCATTTTCTTATATTCATTCTTCCAAACATCATGAGTACATAATATATATCATCAAAGTACATAACAACATAATAAAAATGTACATCAAGGAGGTACCTCATTAAAAAATCATGAAAGTGCTTATACCTCCAAGTAAGTAGACCGCCATTTTCCAAGTGCATACAAGCTTCAAGTGACCAATAAAATATGTTCCAATGACATAGGTGAGGATCCCATGTCCTATAATTCTGCTCCAAAAGGATGTGATATGCATTTAAATTTTCAGCCAAGTATTATTTCATCCAAGAAGTAAATGAAGAATCTCCACTAAAATATGAACCGAATAATGAGCAAAAAAACAAGACTTCAAATGAGTCAAAAGGGTCTCACCCATACATCCACTAATGAGAGAATCATAAAGATATAAAAAAGTATGTGGCTAGAAACAAAATATTTATCCAATCATAAATCTATTCACCCATGTTGGATGAAGTTCCTCCAATGTAAAATGAACCAAGTGTTGAGTAAGAAAAACCATGAGTCTTCAAGTGACTCAAATGCATATCATAGGTGCATCCATGTAGATGTTCATCATCATAAAGTAACAAAGGATGTTGCTGAAAATGTGAATAAGAATATTCTCCAACTATGTAATCATAAAAAGTAAATCTAGGAGTTCCATACTCCTCACGTGGTACCATTAAAAATAACCCTTTCACCCATACTTCATTGAGACTAATGCTGCAAAACATGGAATTATAGGATGTAGGAGAATGAGCTAACTCACCCAAATGATCAAAACGTGTATAAGTTTCATCATTGGAAGGATCCATACGGGTATTATCATGTAGCTCCTTCAAAAGTGTGAAACCTTTGTCATATATTGGTTCCAATGTAGAGAAATGATGCTCTTCTTTAAAAATTGCATAACCTTCATCAAGATACAATTCGAGTTCCTCTTCCACCACATCAAGTGTTTGGATATCTTCAATTTCATATTCAAACACATCAAGAACATTAAAATTTCCACATTTCTCATGATCCACCATGTCATGAGAATCCTCCAAACAATGTACCATTTGACAATCTGAAACATAGGAGGAAAACCAAGTATCTTGCAACTCTTCAAGAAGTTTCTCATGTTGAATTGGGAGCTTATGATTATCCTCATTATTCTTAAAGTATGAATCATGTAAAAATTCATTAATATCAAACAAATGGTTTCTATAAAAAATAAAAGACATGAAATTACGTTTGATGTGGCACATTGCTCTTTGAATCTTCTCCATGTCTTCAAGGAAGGATGTTTCCTCCAATGAAGTAGCTCTCGAACAAGAATTTGACACCAGTGCTTGAGTGTCATGGAGTATGCTAAGGTAATATTGGATATCCCTTTCACTCATATTAAAACACCCTTAAATTAAGGATGGTTCATGAGACCGTATCTCCTCTTCTTATTTCTTCTTGAATTGATCAACTTCTTGAAGCTCAAGTGGTGATGGAGAAGTTGATCTTGGTTCTTCATTATCTGTCACAAGGTATTCATCTTCATGATTATTAGAAATTTGGCTTGCAACAAAATTTTGAAATATTATATCTATGTCACCAATATATATTTGTGAAAACCCATCAGTAGGTACTCTTTCATAGTTCAATGATCCATCAATATTTTCTCTTTGATTTTCACAACCCCCATCAGTAAGTATTGTGTTCTTGTATTCACTTTCCTCTTTATGTTCTTTTCTGCAATCACCTTGAGGTAATTCAAGATCCAATGAATGATTCTTTGTTTCTTTCTATAATGGTGCATATATTCTCTTTTTATCTTTTTTATACCGAAATTTCTTGCACACATTCAACATGATTTATGTATAAGTGTTTATAACTTCATCCTTTATAGGGAAGAATAAATCTTTGTTCTTTTCACAAGTAGGATGATTTTTCTTTAATGAGTTCACATTTTCCTTATTGTGCCTAAATACATAATTGACAAGATATTCTTGTAAATAATACCTCTCATGAACATACCCTCTTAAATTTTTATACTCGGAAGCATGCTTCAATACCTATGGTTGTAATTTCTTATTTCGTTGGTCGGGGAGGAAGGAAAGTAGGCATAGTGAGTCTATTGTGAAGCCAAGACATGTCTACATTTTTTTATTCAATTTATGGTATTAATGCATATATTCCAATACCATTATCTTATACCACTGTAATTTCCCTTGTGAATAATTTTCCCAATGTGCTCAAATTCACCAAATTTCAACTTTAGGTATATGGATACAACTGATTCCAAACTCCTCCAAAACTTTCAAACTTGGTGAGGAAGGTAATGAAGGTTGATGGGAAATAGTAACATATATATAAGAAATATAAAAAACTAATATACCCCACCATTTTATTCAATTTTAAAGGGAATAAGTTTCGAGACAAGACTAGGCAATTTGGGAGGTGGAAATCCCCCCTGGGTCCTAGAACAAATATATTCCAAACAATGTACAACCTCCACTAATGGTTGGTATGAGAATTGGATATGTTATAATAAATTAATTATATTATATTTTCATCATTATATGTTTTTTTTGGGTCGAATAGGTATCCAATAGAACTCAGGGAATTTATTAGTAATTTTGAGGCTCATACCCCTAATGGTAGATGGTTCCAAATAGCTCCAAATGCTCTCAAAATGTACCAGAAGGTGTATGAATGATGTTAATAAATAAAAATATTTTTTATATGTGTATTTAAACCATCAAATTACTTCTTCAACTCACTTTGGTGATTTGGTCAATGCATGGATTTTTACGAGCAACTTGTGGTTCAAATCCCCTAGGGGTAGATGATGAAATTGACTTTCCATACGCATTGAATAAAACTCTAATTTCTGAATGGAATAAGGGTATATATAAATTAAATCAAAATTAACTCATATTCATCACAATTCAACTTTTAATGTCTTCTATAACTCTCTTAAATCACATGCAAAAAGACTAGTTTCAACCTTGGGGGAAATGATACAGAATCTTCTCCAAATGCTATGAAAATCAAAAAAATGACTCAAAATGATTATGTACTAAAAATTAAACTCATATAATACATAAATAAAATTCCATTCATCCATAAAACATCAGTATTTTACTTATCCATTCAAATCCATCAACATTACATTGGTTCACAACAAGGTAGTGGGGAAATGGCACTGTTTCTTCATTGTTTAACATTTTTACATGAAATATTTTGGTATTTAAAACTTATATTATTATTAAATTTAAATACGTATCATTTAAATCATAACATAAAATATTGAGGAATTATAATCTTCCCCAAAGAGATCAATATCTCACCAAGTGTGCCTCAATCCATAGAGCAAGAACATGATGAGAAAGCTTGGAATAGATGAAAGAACAAGATGATATTGAAGTGTCCACAATATTCCTTGTATATTTAAATTTTAATTTACAAATCCATTAAATCTCCATGAAATACCTGAATGGCCTTTCAACACACCAACTTGGATGGGAATATTTCACCCCCGAAATTGGCTAAGGCAAGAAGACTAGTTTTCCACTAGCTCTCTCTCTTCACAATTTCAAATTCTAAAATGATCAAAATATGAATTAATTATTTTTTATTGACATTTAAAATTTTCAAATATCTCTATGGGTTGAATTCCATCCAAGAGGTGCATTCCAGCTCTAGTTGGGAAGAGATTCCAAAGAATGCCACTTGTACAACAATTCCTAGTCTCCCACTTCCACCAAATCACATGTGGAAGAATCTAAGCTTCTCTAACTCCCTTGAGAGCCCTCTTGGAGATATTTTTATCCCTGAAATGTCATATATTTCATATTTTTTTCTTCATATCTTATTTGTGTCATAGCATCTTCATCATTGTTGTCATAGAGCTAGGGAATCTAGTCCAAGTGTCTCACTAGCTCCAAAATATCTCTTCCTCTTCCCTGGGAGTTACTCTTCCACTCTAATTAGACCTTAATTGATTCATTCCAAGTATATTTACCTTCAAACTGATCCCAATACCCTTGGGATTATTATGGATTTAAAATGACAAGAGGAAGATGCCATGTGGCATAGAAAATATAGCTTGTGTGGGTCCCACATCCTCCATGTGTCTTCATAATCAATTGCCACTTTGATTTTCCATTGTATTTATTTATTTATCTCCTTTATTAAATATTTATTTCATTCTAAGTTTCAAACATCATTTACTTCCCCCCTTATTCCAAATCCCAAAGCTTCCACCCCCAATCTAGGAAACTAGTAATTTTCCTCCTTGGCAATTATTTGACCCTTAGCATCAATTGGACAAACTCTCATGAATATGGAAAATGTTATTAGGCCATTGTGACCTAGTGCAAAATTTGGGACATGACAGAGATAAGGCCGTAGCAGTAGACGGTTATTTGACAGTGGATTTTAATGAGTCCAATTCAGAGGGAAATAGAGGGAATTCTAGATTGGATGAGGGTTAGAGATCCCTATCTGGAGACTTAGAAAAAGGTGTAGGGTTAGGTGTAGCATCACAAGTCTCATAGGGATGATCATTTTTCTTATGGGGATCAGATGAAGAGTCTGTGTCCAAATCATATGTATAGGGAAAAGGGATATCCTTAGTTCTTAAAGAATGATATACATGGGAAAACCTTTGGTCTTTTCCTAAGAGTGATAAACATTGGAAAACTGCTTTGACCAGTATAAGAAATGATAGAATATATTTACTAGGAAGGACAAGATATCTTGGAGAGCAACAGTGGGGTACCTCATTTTTCACCATGCCTTTCCAAGTATTTCTATATTGGGCTCATTTTCCCCAGTAGAGTCACCATATAACCTTGGAAAATCCTTGCATCTTCTTGATGGTTGGTGTTCCCACTGGAGTCACCTTCAAAGGATTTAAGTGGAGTCACCATAGCATACACAACCATCTTGTGTCGAGGACCGGTTTCTCAACCAGGTCTTAGCATTGAAACAATGTTTTTCTTTTCAAGGAGATAATAGCAATTAGCATCCCCGACAACGACACCAAGATGTTAGAACCATGTAATTTTCCTATGGTTGTGGTAGGAAATCATAGGGGTAACCATTTCATACCAATATTTAGACTGTATTCCAAGCAATCTAGTCATAGAGGGCTCTCTCTTGTCACAGGGTTTTTCACATACTCATATGTTTTTAAACAAGCATGCAGAAGGATATATTTCTAATATAAACTGGGTGTTGGTATATTTAAAGATGGTAGAACTGTCAGATAGGAAAAATAATTGGGAAATGGAGTCGAAAACTGAGTCAATCAAGGGTATTATAGTGAAAATGAGAGGGGAATTTATTTTGTACTCTGAGGCAAAGTAAATGTCACAAACAGTAAAGTATCTTGAAAGGGTGAAAGGGGGAAAGAGGAATAATCCTAGCAAAGCAAGAGGCACCTATTTGTGAGTGAATCTCTTGCACCACCTTTAGAAGCGACAACAATAAGGATAATAATTGATACATAGCACTTAATTGAGTGTGAATTCCATAACAATCATCATAAACACATAAAAAATGCAACGTCTGATATGAGGAGCACTTAACAAAATTAATTCCTCATATGTAACTAGAGCACATTAGCAGAAATAAAATAGAAATGAACATGATAAAACAGGAAAAATGGACAGAATGTAGAAAACTGTGATGAATCTCAGAAATGCAAGAGAATGTTACTCATTAACACTTCCAAGAAAGTTATAGGGACAAAAACAAGAGTAAAATGCTTCCTGAATGAAAGTTCAAACCCTTTCCTCATCAATTGAGGTCATATCTATAGTGCTATGGCTCCCAATACCAACCTCAAAATAGAGCCCAATTTTGTTACAAAGTTTGGGTATCGAATTCTGAATCATCATTCAAATCGTAACAAACTTCTTGAGGTGGCAGGATCACCGTGATTTATACTTAAAACAGGCAATATGATGCAACTAACACACTGGATCCAAAATGGAAATGTAGCATCTGAGAGGAACACTTACTTGCTCCGATAGTGATGTTCTAGAATAGCTCCTAATGGTTTTAGTCCCTTGAATATGATCTGTGTCATTGAATTTTTCACACGCTTCATATTTTCTTTGTACCTGCACTGATCCTTCCCTCTTTGCACATTCACCCCTTGCAGAATCAATCACAGCCGTATATTTCCTCTACGAGGGATCTTAGTCACCCTTGATATGGTCATTTTCACAATTTCACTATCACTTACCTTTTTAACCTCCTTGTACCTATCCAGCACGAAATACACCAAAGCAATCGATCAGATCTCCACCATATCTATGCCATCTAAACATGATTTCCTACCGGATTTTGCAGTAGATCCTCTCTCTAAATCCCGTGCGTTTTCGAACCATGAAATAAATCTGATTCATTGACCTGATCCCTGCCATATCTCCACCTTTCAACCATGCAGGTCCTATAGACCTTTCGCATCGTTCCACCATGTTATCTCTCCGAGAAACTTTACCCCACGAAATCCTTAGCAACCGTTGATTGTCAACATGAGTAATCTTTGTCGTTCATTTTTGCCACTACGTACCTGTAGAACCTCATGATGTTCTTGATTTTCCTATGATAAGGGATTTTTTTGACCTTGTTCCTCCTTTCCTGTTGACCTATTCCCTTGTTAGTTGTTTAGCTCAAAATGGCACTAATCTCGCCTGTGAAGTTCTTCAAAAATTAGCAATGGTATGAACCAGGTGCTAACAGGTTCCTTAGAGATTCTTACATTGAGCATTTTGCCATTGATTCTTGTAGATTTATTCCAAAGAGGTTTATCATAATATGGGATCCATAAATCATCCTTATCATTCGTACTACATCTACCTTAGGTACTGAATGAGGGCTCTTCATAGCCTTCACCCTTAGACTGCTCAAGGTATTCTTCAATCATTGGTAGGAGACTCATGGCTTCCTGATAGGATGAATCATAGAATTAATGATTTTAATTACTCAGTATACCTCCATCAACATAGGTACCTTCTTCTTCAGACATTACGCAATATTCTTCATACTGCTCATCAAAGTATTGCTCAGAGTATGCCATGGCTAAAAATGTTTCTTTTTCTACTTGAGATCTTATTTTCCATAGGTTGGCCCAAGGAAATAGCTATGATACCAATGTAATGTTCTGAGATCTGATATATATATCAGAACACTAATATTGTTGTAAATTTAATTAAAATTCATGAATCAAACTTGTGCACTCAACCAGTCAAATTTGAACTAGGCAAATAGGGGTATTTTTATGAGAAATGAATACACAGGGAAGTAGATGATGGAATAATTTAAGGAAAAAATTTAGTACTTATAGAGTGTATTCCCTAACACATTTATATCAGGGACCATTTAGGTTTTAGAATCAGCTATGCTGAAACTTACTCCCACACTTCTGGGTCACTTAACTGTGAAACTATGAAGAACTTTTCTCATGTCCAATCAACCAGGGGTTAGGGGTAAGTTCCAGAGGTGTGGTATGAATTATAAAATTGATTAAATAATATTTTAGACAATAAATTACATATATGGAGTGATCTGAGGTTGTTTGGGATGATTTGGGTAAAATTGGCAATTTTGGTCGGGGAACCCTACGCAGTGGAGGCTACCCAAAAAGTGTATTAAATAAAAAAATATAAGTATTAAGGTTGGTATTGATAGTGGTCTCAGTACACAACCTATATAAACTTTCTTAATGGAAAATTTATCAACATAACTTTGTAAATTAATAAAACTGTAAAACTAGTAATTTTTTACTAGCCATCTAGCATAGGTGTACGAAAATGCATGAATTTCATATCAGAAAGTTATCATAAATGATAATGGAATTTAAAATAGATAAATACATATTCATTTCACATATTAAAACATTCATACACCTTTTCATGGCCATTACTATATTCTACTTGCATTAAACTGCTCAAATCCCTCATATATGGTCAAATAGAAGCTCACCCATGGAAACTTTGACATGAGTTCTTATTGAACAGAATTATTACAGTATGATGAAGGTAAAAATAAGAGCTTTGGGCTGAGCACATCAAGAATAATTTGGAGGACTGGTCACTCCAAAATGGGACTCAAAATAGTAGGCAGGAGGCCCAAATCTGACATCAATATGGATGGGAGTGTAGATGAATGAAGCAATCAGCTTCAGGACACGAAATCCATCTTTAAATAATAATTTATGATATATATTGAAGATGATGAATATTACAATTGGTACTCTCCTTTATAGGCTTCAATGTGTACAATGAAAGGTCACACCCTTTCGGATACTAGTTAACTAATTTTACTTAATATTTATTTAATATTTGTTACATTGCCACTCCCTTTAAGGGAGCTTTGTCCTCAAAGATGTGTTAGAGAAAGATGTAGTTGTCGGAATTGTTTATATTCCCATGTGGGGTCTTCCTCTGGGAGGTTTTTCCATTTTATAAGGTACTCTTAAATTACTCTCATCCTTAATCTTCTTTCTCTGGTAGTAGTGATATATTCTGGCTCAAAAATAATTCTTCCTTCATCATCTAACATGGGAAGTAGTGTTTGTTCGTATTGGTGTTTACCTATCATCCTTTTTAAGCATGAAACATGGAAAACATTGTGGATACAACTTGATTTTGGTAGTTCCAATGTATATGCCACGTGGTTGATCTTCTTATTGATTTGATATAGGCCATAAAATCATGGAGCTAATTTACTATTTCCCTTTTTTCTTAGTGACAATTGTTTATAGGGTTGTAATCGTACAAATACCCAATATCCAATTTCAAATTCTCTTTCTATTTGATGTTGATATGCTTGTTGCTTCATTCTATTCCTTGCGGTGTTTAGATTCTCTTCAAGTATTTGTACAACCTTTTTATTTTCTTCTAAATGGTGTTTTACTGAGGCAAGCCTTGCTTGGTTGGTAATGATATCCTTCTATTTTGGGGGTGCATATCCATAAAGGGCTTGAAAAGGTGTCATTTTTGCTGATGTGTGATAAGTAGAATTATACCACCATTCTGCAAGATGTAACCATTGAACCCATTTATTTTGTTTGTCAGTTACAAAGCAACAAAGTTAGTTCTCTAAGCATTTTTTGACGACTTCTGTCTGGTCATCTGTTCGAGGATGATAAGATGATCTCATGTTAAGTGTTGTTCCAATTTGCTTGCATATTTATCTCCAAACATTACCTGTAAATTTGGCATCCCTATCACTCATAATAATCTTTGGGAAGCCATGTAACTTGTAGATATTTTTACAGAAGGCTTCTGCAGTTTCCTTTGCAAAATCAATTCTCTTCACTCCTATAAAATGTGCATATTTTGTTAACCTGTCTAATACTACTAGTATTTTGTCTTTCCCATCTAATATAGGTAGATCTTGAATGAAATCCATAGAAATTTCCTCCCACATATTTTTTTTTAGAATATGCAATGGATGGAGTAACCTAGGACTTGAGATATTCTCTGCTTTATTTCTATGACAAGTGTCACACTCTACAACATACTTGTGAATGTCGGCATTCATATATTTCCAGAAGAATGATTTCCTTGCATTATAGTAGGTTTTATAAAATCCTACATGTCCTGCGGCCGGGCAGTCATGTGATTCTTTACATACCTTGGTCTTAAACTTAAAGTTTTCATTTAAGTAGATTCATTCTTTGTACCATAAGAGGTTATTTTTCCATTCAAACTTTGGATATTGATTTATGTTGTTAATTGTGGAGTGAACTTTTGCATTCTTAGCATATTTGGTTTGAATTTTGTTTAAGAATTATGGGACTACCATTGATACAGCATAGACTTGTACCTCTTCATATTTCCTTGATAGGGCATCAACTACTACATTGTCCTTCCCCTTTTTATGTAAAATGTCCATATTGAAGGTAGAGATCTTTTCGATCCACTTTTGTTGTCTAGTTTTTAATGTCTTTTGCTATAATAAGTGTTGTAGACTATTGTGGTCTATTTGAATTAGGAACTTCCTTCCCAACAAATATTGTCACCATTTAGTTAATGCATGCATGATGGAAATCATTTCCTTGTTGTAGTTATACTGTAGGAATTCTCTTTTGTTCAACTTTATTCTTTCAAAAGAGATTGGATGACCTTCTTGCATTAGCACAACTCCTATCCCAAATCCTGAAGCATCACATTCAATTACAAATGGTTTGAAAAATTAGATGTTTCCAGAACAGGAGTTGAAGACATAATTTGTTTCAGCATTTCAAAGCATTTTCTTGCTTCATCATCCCATAGAAAGGAATTCGTTTTTAGGAGATTTGTTAGCAGAGCAGTGACATGTGCATAGTTCTTGATGAATCTTCGATAGTAACCTGTTAATCCCAAAAATCCTTTTTGAAACATTCTTGGGTTGGGGCCACTCCTTCATCACATGGATCTTCTTTGGGTCCACCTTAACTCCTTCGTTTGATATTATATGACCGAGATACTCTAGTTCTTGCTTCCCAAATGTGCATTTTGACCTCTTTGCATAGAACTGGTTTTCCTTCAAAAGAGATAGAACCTTTTCTAGTTTCTTCAAATGTTCTTTCCATGTCTTTCTATAAATAAGGACGTCATCAAATAATACTAACACAAATTTCCTTAAGTAGGGCTGAAATAGTTCATTCATAGTTTCTTGGAATGTGGCAGGGGCATTAGTTAACCCAAAAGGAATTACTTTGAATTCATAATGTCCTTCATGAGTTTGGAAAGTAGTCTTTGGGATATCTTCTAATTGGACTTTGATTTGATAGTACCCTGACCTTAAATAAAGTTTTGAAAAATACTTTGCGTCATGAATTTCATCCAGCATATCATCGATTAAGGGAATTGGAAACTTGTTTTTAATCGTTATCGATAATCAATGCATATCCTAAATGATATGTGTAGAAATTCATGCCTGCAGTAGATTAATTTCACCCACAACAATTAACAATTGATCATGCAAAATTATCAACAATGGAGACTGAATATGGAGCTGTAACACAAAATTATATTAACTGAGTGTACAATAGCCAACCCTATAATAAAATAGGCTGCTGAATATATAGAATACATGATCAAATCGAATGCATAAGGAAGCATCCAAATCTAACATAAAGCAGGCTTACCCAAAATAGGCAAATCCCCCATAGGTGTAAAAAGCTGATCCCAAATCTATCAAGGACCCCACGAATTAGCAAGGGCGCATGGGAAAGATAAAGAGTGGTCAAATGGAAGCTCATACATGCTTTTGCATGGAGGAAAGAGTGGAGGAGGAAGAGGCAACAAAGCTGATTCACCTCACCTAGTCTTGCTTTCCTATGTGCCTTAAAACACTGAAAAAGAAGGCAATAAAGCAAAAAAATCAGAAGGGCACCTAGGAGGCCAGGAATAAAGCAGATTTGATTCCCAAGGCTTTCCCAAGTGCTCTATGAGTCAATAATGGCAAGTTTGACCTCTATGGATAGGCAATTAGCAACTTGCACATGGTGGGACTCATGGACTAGGAAAATAAGACAAAATAAATGAAATAATGTCTAAGTGGGTAAATACTATGGGTTGATTATTCTAACACCCCCCCTTAAGCCTGACTTTATGATTAATAAATCAAAATATAGGGCCTAGCAACAAGGCTTAGTCACCCTTTTACATACTGCAAGTCCATATGAAACAAGGAAAGAGGCAAAACCAACTTGGGAAAATCCTCCCTTAAACATGGACTGTAAAACAAAATTGTAGAATCTTGTCTCCACTCATGCTTTGACAACATGATCAGAAATCCCTAGCAGTGATTTGAAATTTCTGAAGGTCTTCTCACAAAATTATTTTGTGAAGATGTCAGCTACTTGTTCTGAAGATGAACAGAAGAGTAGGTGAATGGTGCCATCATGCACAAGCTCTCTGATGTAGTGCATGTGAATCTCAATGTGTCTGGTTCTCTGCTTCTGAACTGGATCCTTGCAGATTCGAATGGTACTCTGGTTATCATAGTAGATGGTAGTTGAGTACTCAGGTTCGAAACCACATTCTCCAAGTAAACCCTGCAACCATAAACACTGAGTTGCTGCATTGACAACTCCTCTGTACTCAGCTTCTGTAGATGAGAGTGCAATGGCACTCTGTTTCTTGCTTGACCAGCTGATTGTCCCTTCTACAAGCATGAACACATAACCTGAAGTGGACTTCCTATCAGTGCTATCACCTTCCCAATCACTGTCAGTAAAACCAATTAACTAAAGGTCAGAATTGGCTTTATAGAAAATCCCATGAGTCCTTGTTCCCTGAACAAAGCTAAGGATCCTCTTTGCTGCTTTCCAATGGATCTCATGAGGCTGATCCATATATCTAGAGGAAACACTTACTGCATAACAAATATCAGGTCGAGTATGTGTCAAATACAATAAACATCCAATCAACTGTCTATACAAAGTGTTGTTTACCATCGGTGGAGAATCATCTTCCTCCAGCTTCACTCCTGAAAGGAAAGGAGTTTTGCTTGCTTTGCAATCTTGCATTCTAAATTTGCTCAGCAAATCCAAGGCATATTTGGACTGGTGCACCTTGATTCCATCTTTGGTTTGAGCAATCTCAAGCCCCAGAAACTGACTTAAGAGCCCCAAATCTGTCATGGAGAAGGCTTGGTTCATAGCTCCTTTTAGGGAGGCAATCTCAGCTTGTGAGCTTCCTGTAATGAGGAGGTCATAAACATATAACACAATGATCATTAATGAACCATTAATTACCTTCAGATAGACATTCGAATCAGATTTTCACCGAACAAAATTCAGAGATAGCAAGAAGCTATCTATCTTGGCATACCAAGCCCTGGGGGCTTGCTTTAGCCCATACAATGACTTTCTCAACCTGCACACAAGAGAATGGTCAGTAGAAAAACCTTGGTGCTGCTGCATATATATCTCCTTAGTGATATCACCATTCAGAAAGGCACATTT
>LPNX010683888.1:1125825-1177737 GCA_001517045.1 Pseudotsuga menziesii | reverse complement strand
GCTTTAGAAAATCTGTCCCGGCTGTCAGTAGAAGGCTCCCAGTCTTGATGTCGAACCTGCAAAACAATTTTTGGAGGAGAGTAAAAACCTACAATGGCTCTTATACCATGTATAAATTCAGGCCTGTAGCAGATTAATTTCACCCACAACAATTAACAATTGATCATGCAAAATTATCAACAATGGAGACTGAATATGGAGCTGTAACACAAAAATATATTAACTGAGTGTACAATAGCCAACCCTGTAATAACATAGGCTTCTGAATATATATAATACATGAGCAAATCGAATGCATAAGGAAGCATCCAAATCTAGCATAAAGCAGGCTTACCCAAAATAGGCAAATCCCCCATAGGTGTAAAAAGCTGATCCCAAATCTATCAAGGACCCCACGAATTAGCAAGGGCGCATGGGCAAGATAAAGAGTGGTCAAATGGAAGCTCATACATGCTTTTGCATGGAGGAAAGAGTGGAGGAGGAAGAGGCAACAAATCTGATTCACCTCACCTAGTCTTGATTTCCTATGTGCCTTAAAACATTGAAAAAGCAGGCAATAAAGCAGAAAAAGTAGAAGGGCGCCTAGGAGGCCAGGAATAAAGCAAATTTGATTCCCAAGGCTTTCCCAAGCACTCCATGAGTCAATAATGGCAAGTTTGACCTCTATGGATAGGCAATTAGCAACTTGCACATGGTGGGACTCATGGACTAGGCAAATAAGACAAAATAAATGAAATAATGTCTAAGTGGGTAAATACTATGGGTTGATTATTCTAACAATATGTCCTTCTTCCGTACTAACATAATTGGAGATGCATATGGGCTTCTGCTCTTGGTGATGACACCACACTTCAATAAGTCTTGAACTAACCTTTATATTTCTATTTTTTGATGGTGGGGATACCGATAAGGTTTAACCTTGATAGGGTTTGACCCTGATTTAACCTTGATTATGTGTTCTATACTTCTTTCAGGTGGTAGCTGCATCGGTAGGTCTTCAAATATTTTTTTATATCTCTGGATTAATTTTTGTATTTCTTCTTTGAGCTTGTTCTATTCGCATTCTTGTCCTTCCATTTGATGGCATTGGATCACATATGCTGATGCTCCTTTTCGAATGAGCTTCTCCATATGTTGATATGAAACTACTTGTGTGCCTGGTGGTTGGAAACCATGTAGTTTATCATTTTTTCCTTGCCATGTAAACTTAATGAAATGTTTTTGGTGATTAGCAGAGTATGTTCCCAATGTTTGTAACCATTGGACTCCAAGAACGATATCCACTCCACCTAATGGCAATGTGTATAGTTTTGATTCCAAATTGAAGTCCTGAATTTGGAGTTTCACTTGTGATATTTTACGACTTTTTTGATTTTCTTTCCATCTACGACCATCACTTTCATGTCTGGAACTGGATGTACAAACAACTTGATTTTTTTGGCGACTCTTATATCAAGAAAGTTGTGAGTGCTTCCAATGTCTACTAGCACTATAACATTTTCATTTTTTATATGCCCTTTCAACTTGAGAGTCTGTGGTTGACTAATTCTTTTCATGGCTACTAGGGAGATTTTGGGGGTCTCGTCATTTCCAGATGCCATATTTGTGGTCGCCTCCTCTTCATCTTCTGACTATTCTTCTTCTTCTTTTGATTTACTATTCTCCTCTACTTCACAAGTATATAATTTCTTTGAGATTTCCTCATGGCGACACCTATGTTTAGGATTCCATCTGTCTCCACATCGTCGACATTTTCCTTCCCTCATTCGTTGATTTTCAAGGTTCTTCCTGTCGTCCCTTCTAGGTGGAGGGATGTATTTGTTTGTATTGTCCTATTGATTCATCTCGATGTTTCTCTGTAAATATGACTTCCCTTTGTTTGATTGGAAGTTGTCAAATTTGGCCTCGGCTACTTTTTCTTTTCGTCTTGCTTCCTCAACATTCGGTACGTCATGCATTTTTAACTCTTTTTGTATGTAAGGTTTTAGTCCTCCCACGTAACTTTCTAGTCATTGTTTTTCTATTAATCCAAATACTATGGTAGCGAGTGATTCCCATTGGTGTGTGAATTCTTCGACGTTTCCTTTTTGTTGTAACCTGGTAAGCTTCGAGAAAAATTTGTCTTCATTGATTCCTTGAAACATTTTGAGGAAATCATTTTTGAACAAATTCCATGTGTATGCAAAGTTGTCACCTTTCCACCACATATACTAGTTATAGGCATGGTTTTCAAGATGCATAGATGCATACTTCACATTTTCTACATCTATTGTGATACTATAGATATCGAAGTATTCTTCTGCTTTATTTAACCATGCTATGCATTGTTCATCATTTCCACTGAACTTTGACATTTCTATTTTTTCTTTGCGGGGGTACACTAGATAACACTGATTCCTTCTTGTCTTGTTGCGTGGTGGTGATCCTAAATTCCTGGCTGAAGTACATGACATATCTTAATCATCTTTTTGTTTGTGGAAATATTTTGTCTTTTTCTTTTCCATCATCCCCATGAGAGTATTTATCTTGTCGTTCAGTTGGTCTTGTTTTTTCTTCATCCCGTCCAATTTCTCCTCTATCCTTCTATCTAACACTAAAATGAATTCCTCTCTGATTTCGTTTCTTGGCTTTGTATTGCAATTTTTTAATTCTTCCTTTAAATCTTATTGACTCTTAATAATGCGATCATTGAAATCCTTCTCTAGTTTTTCAATTTGGGCTTTTAACTCTGTCGCCATGCTTCTCAGGTGTGGTGGTGAATAATTAGACCCAATTTTGGCTTATGAGTACGAGTAATATTTGCCAATATTTTTTTGTGTGTGGTTGATTAAAATAAATTTATAGTAATAATAATAATATAATTATTATTATTATTTGTAATTGTATAAAGTTAATAATTTATATATTATTTGATTTTATTTCATTATATATAATTTTTATATTATATATATATTTTTTAAAGGTTAATAAAGTTAAATAGTCAGTAAAGTTAATATTATTATAACTTTGAGGTGGAGGATGAGTGACGTGGAGTGATAGGGAGTAGTTGGGGGGTGGCGGATGGAGTAGTTGGGGGGAGTGGTAGATGGAGGAGGGTGGATGGATGTGGGTGATGAGTGATGTGGAGTGATAGGGAGTAGTTGGGGGGTGGGGGATGGAGTAGTTGGGGGGAGTGGTAGATGGAGGAGGGTGGATGGATGTGGGTGATGGAGCACCAAGCGATGGAGGTGGATGGAGGGGTGGCTGATAGAGGCACGAGGGAGAAGTGAGGAGGAGGTGCGAAAGAGCAACAAATAAGAAAGGAGGCATGAGGTGGACGATGAAGGAGGATGGGTGGGAACAGGAGTAGTATTGGCATGAAGGAGAATGGTGGATCAAGAGAGGGTCAATAGGCGTGGATGCAGGAAGAGGTAGAGTGTGAACTGCAGTGAAACACGGATGAATTTTGCTGGCTTTGATACCAAATGAAGCAATCAGCTTCAGGACAAAAAATCCATATTTAAATAATAATTTATGATATATATTGAAGATGATGCATATTACAATTGGTACTCACCTTTATAGGCTTGAGTGTGTACAACGAAAGTTCCCACCTTTTCAGATACTAGTTAACTAATTTTACTTAATATTTATTTAATATTTGTTACAATGAAGCTTTCGCTTCACTGGAGCTCAACTTCACTGGAGAGAATTGTTGTAATGGATTTCTTATCTTAATCTATGGTTCTATACATTAGCTCTCCAAAACCTAAAATGAAACATAAAGGGAGGAAGAAGAGATGAGAAGGAAGGAATTGGGACATATCTCCCAAAATACCGAGGCACAACACTCAGTAGAAGCCATGCTTCACATCAACACAAATAAATCATCAACCAAACTATGTAAAGGAGATCAAATTATCATTAAATAAATCACATGCGACTTGTTTAGTAGGTATAGGTAACCTGTGAAATAAATTCATCCACTTAGAAACCCTAACCTAACAATGAATGCGCCCTCCTTGAGAATTTTAGCAAGTTTGAGTCCTCAAAGATGTTTCCATTCTTGTATCCTTCATCCCATTTGGAAAATTTGCTTTCCTTGACTGAAAGTTTCCTGCTTTATTCTTGACATATTTTTTTGTACTTTACTGCTTTTCCTTGTGACATTTTTTTCTCTCTCTTCCTACTTTTGAGAACGAGTCTCCAAAAGGAAAATGTGCCCTCCTTTGATCAATTGTTTCCTCTTTTGTGTCTAGCTTCTTTTCTTTGTATTTTTAGCACTTTCCTTTTTCCAATATAATTACTTTTGTCATACAGTTTCTAATTCTCCTCCTTGTCAAGGTTGATTTTTTGTTGCACCCTCCTGACATGGAAAGCTTAATTCCACATATTTTTTTCCCATGAATTAATTAATAATAAAAATAGAACTAAGTATAATCCTCATAGATAATGTTTTGAAAATATTCCCTAGGATAGAGTAATTAATGTCACTTGGAACCCCTAGGAGTTTTGGCATGGTCAACACTTTGGTGATCAATATTGAGGGGAGATGGAACTCTCCATCTATAGTGGGTTCAATGTAGTCTTCAGAAATATTATAGTCATTATCACATCCTTTCGTAACTTCCTCTTTCACTAGTTCAACAGATCTTCGACCTTCACTGGGATCTAATGGGGCATTGATCCACATGTCATGATTCTCAAAAGTCACCACTCTTTTCTTGAAGTTGATAACTACCAGATTTTCATTTTCCCATCCAATCCTCAACAACATTGGGTATGAGGTACTTTCATCTACTATGCTGATAACATTCAAGTCTGCATGAGTCTTTAATCCCTTGAATTCATCAAGTGGATGGGATACCCTGCTGATTGGAAATACCTTGTCCTCATTTGTGAGTCGTAGTTGTACAAGGGACCAGATGAACTGTGGTTTCCCCATCCTTTCCCATGTCTGTTTAGTTACGATGTTGACATATGATACTATATCCAAGATGAATGAATCCACATCATAGTCATCGATCTGGACATTCATGCTCATCTCCCTTCCTCCCTTCCTATCTTCTTATTATGTAAAGAATTTACTAAGTTCTCTTGTCATCCTTTTTCCTATCGGTACAATAATATTTCTATTTCTACTAATGCATCGGGATCTATTGCTTGCAACAGACAACTTTCTAAAAAAATTTGCAATGTACTAACCTTTTGTGATGACCCCAACATAGTTGTTATATCAAAAGTAGGTGGCATTTCATAAACAAGCAACTTACTAGTGTTTCTGTTCAGTATGTATCTTCTGTCAAAGAAAGTTTCTTTCTCAGTATTGACATCGAATTGTACCTTCTTTCGGCCTTCCATTTTGATATCTTGGATTGGTCCATCATCTCTCATTGTTGCTCCTCCTCAAGTTATTACTCCAACATCTGCAAGTTGAGTTCGGCGTTCCATCGATATTTTTTATACATTTGGTCTTGGCGCTTGATTTTGGGCTATGTCCTAGTTCTGGTTCTAGTTCTAGTTTTGGTTCTGTGGAGGTGGAACATTCTTTGCTTTCCATTTCACAATTAGCTATGGAAGGTCTTCAATAGTATGATCTACATTGTTGTGATAGGTACATTGAGACTGTAATTTTAGACAGTATCTTTGGTAATTCCCCAATACTCCACAATTATAACATGTCACAGGTCCATGACCTCGTCCCATACCTCCTCCATGACTGAATCCTCCATTTCGAGCTCCACAGAATCCTCCTTGTGGGAGATACTACTACTACTGATTAGGATGCGGTTGAGCGTATTTTAGTTGAGTATACTATAGTTGAGTATACTTTGGTTGTTGCTGCATCTGGTTGTACTGCATTTGTTCCAGAGAAAAGTATGGTTGTTGTTGAACAAATTGTTGTTGTGGTGGGTTATACTGTGACTATGGTAGCGGTCTTCCTATTGGTCACTTATCGTCTCCCTTCATAAAATATGTGTCCATGGTTCTCTCCTGGAGCAATTCATATGCTCCGTATTCCTTTTCTTCATGGCCAATTGATTGATAAAATGTATATAACAAGTTTTTCGGCTTTATAAATTGAGGCACAATAATCTAAGGAGAAATACATAAACTTACTGTAGATGACACAAATCAATTTTACTCAAAGAAATGACATGAACAGTGCAAAAGAATTACAGCTGTATATTTGCTTATGATTAATCAGAATAATATACTACAATGCAATACAATGGCATGAATATCCATGCAATTCGAATCCTTGAGAGGGAATTCGAATTGAGTGCATGAGAATGTATTAGTTTTCAGTTAGACACCACTCGACACATCGGTTAACCACTTAAGTCCAACATAATTGACTCATACACTAACATAACTAACTTGTTTAACTCGACACATCAGTTAACCACTAAGTTGATTGAAGAAAATGTGTTTCCTGTAATTAATAAATCATCAAAATAAAAAACTATAATAATTAATTAACCTTCATATTTTTTTATGTACACATTTGGATCAGAATTACATATTGCAAATTTTTGTGATAGTAGACAAGAGTCCATCTTTGCATACCAAGCTCTTGGGGATTGTTTCAATCCATACAATGATTTTCGAAGTATGCAAACTGATGTTGGTTCTGATATGTTCCCTTTAGGATGATTCATGTAGATCTCTTCTTTCATATCCCCATGAATAAAATCACTCTTCACATCCATATGGTTCACCTCCTAGTGTTTGGATGTAGAAATGGATAAAACTAGTTGAGTAGAATCCATCTTTTCCACCGGTGAAAAGGTTTCTGTATAGTCCACTCCTTGGAATTTCGAGAATATTTAAAAAAAAAAATGCAGTAGATATGATTTAATGTATTCAACTCCATTATCATATTTGATAGCTTTGATATTTCTTCCAGTATCAATCTCAACAGAAGCTTTAAAATCTATGAATGTTTCAAGAACCTCCAATTTTTTATTGAGAAAGTAGACCCATGTATATATTTAAAGGTGATCTATGAGGGTAAGAACATACCTCAATCCATTCATGGAGGTAGTTGGTATTGGAACACTGATATCAAAATGGATCATCCCCAAAATACATGTAGCTCTGTTATCTTTTCCCCAATCAAACTTATGCTCAGGATGCTTGTCGAGTATGCATCTCTTGCAGATCCCTTTTGAGGATTTGATTGTTGGAAGGAATTCCACCATGGAATAATTTTGTAGAAGATGCATATATTTATAGTTTAGGTGTCCAAACCTCTCATGCCACAGTTTTCTGACCTCATTCCCACGAGTCGGGAGGGCACTAGGCTTTGAATTAGGCACAAAATTGGAAAACTCACAGGTCTTCACAACATGATTTGATTTCCCTATAACAATGAGTTTTCCCATGGCTATCTCAAATATATCAACATCATTGGGGTTGAATAAAACTCTTTTAGGAAATTTTTTTTGTTTCATTTGATAAATATACAACACCTTTGAGGCTAAAGAGGGCACTCATAGAACATTTTTAAAGCTTTGATGTTCTAGGTGGATAGTACCTTTTCCTTTTGATGAGACTTGAGAGTCATATCCCATGTGGATGCAGATGCAGCTATTGGAATCCAGTGATGTGAAGGAATCATTTCATGCAACCATACAATTAGAAGCACTAGAGTAAATGAGGAGAGCTCTATCCTTCTAAACATTAACCATGACTGCATGTCCTCTTTCGGGATGATTATTTCAATCTTGGGTATCCCTCTTCCTTTCACTTTCTGGAAGAGTGATTTTGTTTATGTCAAGGATAAGGTCCATTTGATCAATTTTTCTCTTCATGTAAGAGATTTAGGGATGAAATCCTCTAGCACAGTAAGAGCACTTTGTCTTGTCTTTGCCTCATTTCTTGTTTTTCCTCGAGCCTAAGGGCTCATCCAATGACTATTTTTTATCCTTTTGCTTGGGAGGGTCAAACTTAGTCTTCTCTTTGTTTTTATTTTCTTTTGCATTCAAATATTTAGGTCCTCCAGCAAACAAAGCTTGATCTTTGGAGGATATCAAGGATCCCATCTGAACAAGTTTATCATGCTCAATGGTAAGGGACTTAATGAAAGCATTTAGGGTCGACATCAACCAATTTGGACTCGTAATATTTATGGAAAGGAAGGTAGATACAAAGGTATATTATTATGGTCCTATCTTCAAAAGGATAGAAAGAATGAGCTGATAATATTTCTTCTCAACTTCACATTGCTTAAATTGCATCCCTAGGTGCTTAAACTTAGTGAATAATCCATTGATGGTCTCAATTTTTCCTGGATTAAGAGAGATCATTTAATTCTCCAAATGATAGGATCTCAAATAATCTTTTTTTCCAAAGAGTTCAGTAATTTTTTCCCACACTTCCTTGGGTGTCTTAAATCCAGAGAGATGGAAAAGAAGATCCTTAGAAATGAAGAGGCATAGGAAATCATATGCTTCATCTAGTTTGTTCCAATATTTTTCCTTCTCTACCAATGCATTTGTATTTTTTTCCATTCCCATGGTGACTTTGTAGAGTCATTTGGAGCACTATCATATCTCAATATCCTCTTTCCACTGATGATAGTTGAAAGGAGTGAGAATATTGCTTGAGGAGGAGTCCATTTTGCAGCTGTAGTGAATGCAATAGAAGTTCTTAAGATACCTGCAATCACACAAAACAAAAAAAATAAGGTAAAAAAACCTACACTTTTTTATCTTGCTTCACACATGGATACACTTCTATTGATAGAATCCAGAGGGAGAAAGGATAATTTTCTAGGACTTGTGTGGAAAACTCTCCGCTTCTGGTGCAGAGTTGGAATAATTTTGAGCAAATTTACTCAATATTCATCAACAATCCATTGTATATTCTATAGAATATATTCCTTGTTTTTCCATGGGTCTGATAGCATATAAAATTGAGGAAAAAAAATATAAGGACCAAGACATAAACTTACTATAGATGACACGGATCAATTTTACTCAAAGAAATGATATGAATAGTGAAAAAGACTTGCAGATGTATATTTTCTTATCATTAATCATAATAATATATTACAATGCAATACAATAGCATGAATAGCCATGCAATTCGAATCCTTGAGAGTTCATTCAAATTGGGTGCATTAGAGTGGATTAGTTGTCAGTTAGACACCACTCGACACATCAGTTAACCACTTAACTCCAGCATAATTGACTCTAAATGACTCATAGGAAGTTTAAGCCAAGTCTAACTGAATAGAACTCAACTACATGCCAACAAGTAGGTGAGGGATCCTATCTGACTTTAGTTAGCTGAGATGAACTGAATTGAGTCACCAAAAGTAGGCGGAGGCACCTTTAATCATTCCAGTTAACTGCATTTAACCAAAAATAGGTGAAATCATGAGGAAGACCCCTTTAATTGAAATGTAGGTGAAACAACCTCTAGTTAATTGAATGAGGAACACATATTGTCAGGTAGATAAACCCATATTTTCTCCCTGATTAAAGGAGAAATCTCAGTTAGGCTCCTTGGTTGAAGGAGGAGATACAGTTTGATGATGTAGTCACATGTTTGAGTAAAAAATTATGATAAGTGGTCAATTAGGCCAAAATAAGCCAAATAATGATGTGTGGTTAGATAATGACTCCAACATGTTTTTACACAACCTATTGATGGTATATAAATTCCTAACACCAATTCCCTTTGGTTTGATAAATTTGACACCATGGAAGGCCTCCTTGACTTAGTGGATTTGGGCCTCCTTCCTGTAGATACTCATGAAAGTCTAGACATTGATCCTTATGATTCCCTTCTGTCAGACATCGGGTGCACCATACTTCTTCACGAACGTCTCTTCCCTTCTTGATATCCTACAATTGAATAGTAAGGTTGGCCAAATGTGACTGGATCTAATGGCATACAAATGTGCGGTACTAAAGATGTGATAACCATTCCTTATGTTGTACATATCCCATCCCAAAGATGACCTTATCCATTAATGTTTTGAACTTATGATAAAAATACCATACAGACTCATTCAGATATTTCTTTATTTCCTTCAACTCAGTGATGTATTGCGACTTGGATTTTGGATTTTTGAATTCTTGAATTAGTCCAGTATGGATCTACGTGAGGGTCTTCTATTGATGCCCGATCGGAACTTGTACAAATTTCATGTACCAATCCAATGCCCGACCTCGAAAGGTCTTCACTAATTATACTTTCTTGATGTCTTCATTATGTACTTGATTTACAATCCATACTGCTTCACATAGAAACCAATACTATTTAGGATCCTTGATCCCATTACCCTCGAACAAGGGTAAATTCATGTCGTCACCTCCTATTTTGGTGCGTGTCGATCCACTATTATTACTATTGTGTTGACATAAAGGACAACCTTGTGATGAGTTAATGTTCATCATCCTGAACTAGGTGTATTGCGTGGAGGTGTAGGTTCGTTGTTTCTTTGGGTCAGTCCATCCTCGGGATCGGGTGTATCTTATTCATTTCCTTCATCATTGTAGGGTCACTTAGTCCCTTGTGGTCTCCTCTCATAGTTTCTTTTTTGAGTCACACCAAGACTCTCATTAGTTATCTACATCTTCGTTTGTCGGAACCTCACCCCACCTCGTAAGAGACCACACTTTCCTTGACTTCCCTCACAATATTGTCATAACTTCCATCCATACACCCCATACCATTCCATTCAACCCTCATATTTGTGGTACCAACAACCTCTGCAGAACAGATATTTACTCGTCAGAGTTCATATTTAGTATTCCTTTTTTTTTTAATGAGAATATTAGTCCATAGTTGTAAAGACAATAGAAATATCCCCCTTAGTCCCTTGAATAATTATCTCTCTACACAAATATATGAATTGATTGTGTCGACAACAAAATAAGTTGTATATCCTACCAAAATGTTGTCTATCCATGCCTCGACATCTCTTCAAGCCTTGTTGCTTACGTTTCACAACTGTTGGATCAATTCAGGGGTCCACTGATCGGGTTCACGTCCTTGGAAGTTCCTTTTCTAGAAAGTAATTTGTACAAACCACTTGTATAGAATAATTGGAAATTATGTGAAGAACACTTCATGAATATCAGAGTAAATATATTCTCCCATCCACTCTTCTGTTGATAATATGGAACCCAGGTTTTCTTCTAGTGTGAATTATTGAGCCTTATGATCGAACCAGTCCTAGATCTCTGGTTTTGTCGGATGCCACTACATGTCCCCTTATTCCTTGCACTAAGGTCCTAGAAACATAACCATTTATTGGAACAAAGTCAATCAACAGTGGTTCACCTACAAATATGTCAACACCCTTCGACACAATCTCCCTAAAAATCATCCCAGATAATTTTACCCTATCAAGCAACACCTGCGAAGCAGATGCAAGAACCACGTTTCCGTAGAAGGAAGATGACTCTCGCAATGTTCTTATTCTATTTCAATTTCATTCAGTTTCATTCAGATATCCATGGTTTAAGCACACAAACCACAACATTTACTTATCATTATCACCATTAAACATCGAAACAATGCAACTTAATGAAGACATCAACATGTATTAACCTAGTAATCACCATAATACTTCGCTTTATTCAAATCTATAAAGGAAAATCATAGATCACACCATTGCAGATTCAAAACAAACAAAAAAAGACATGAATTCCATCATGAAACTTTGTCTTATATTAGCTTCAAATATCACAAAACATTCCTTGGTCGAAATCCTCATACCAAAACACATTCATCCACAGATCACAAAACAAACTCTCCACATATCAAGATTAAACTTAATATTATCATCAAGCTTCCATCATCATATCCTATCCCTAGATCCTACTTCTAAGGCTCTTTATAGTCTTACGCCATTATACAAAGGTCCACATGGGTCGACTCTCTAACTAAATTGGACCAAAGCTTCTAACTAATTCAACCAAGCCGGCCATACTTTTTGGTATCTTTCTCCTACATATTTTGACTTCACCACTTGTCTATGTCTTCTTTGTCGCACCTTGCGCAACCAATCCCCTTGCTAGCATGAACCCATGATATAGTAAACACTAATGAAAATTCAAATTCAATGACAATTGTGATCTCCCAAATGGGTATATCTCTAATTCGCAAATGTGAAATGATTGTCAATATTATGGTGAATCTTCATCACAAGAATGACAATAAAGCATCATTGTTCTTAGTTTGAAAAAATTGAGCCTTTGATAGAATTTGTTTCTATCATTTTTAAGTATAATTTGAAAAAACAATGGGTTTTATCCCAAGTGTCTTAATATTCTGTCTAATTTGACACCATATCTAGTAGTGCCGCAAATTAACATTGTTTTCCTCCTTTGTTTAATAATGGTGGATATGTTTTAATTATTGATATATGGATCCTATATTATGTCAATATTCAACTGATGTAACTACTATAAATTAACCACTATCCTATTATTCTCTAAAACAATATATGCCAACCTTCGAACCCACAAACCTTTATGTTCTTAATCTCCCTCACCACAATGAATAAACACTTTATTATTCCTAAAATCTAGTTTAGGCTAAAACATTTTACCCTAATCACATTATGACAACTAGCATACCCCTTAGCATAGTACATGTGCCCTTTAACATTCTAAATTGTATCTTGAAACATGCTAAATTCATATACATTCTAAGACACTAACAAATTCTAGTAAAACACTAATAATTGATTACCCAATAATGCACTAACTACCTAACAAACTATATTGTACCCCTTAACATAGTAACCCCCAAACATGTTGAACTACATCAACTAACATGATATTATCACAAACATTCTAACTCATACACCCTAAGGAACTAAACCCTTAAAAAACTCACATTTATACCATTATTTATTAACTCACACCCCTTGGAAAACTAATTGAATGTGATGCACTAGAATACATAAACACAAAGAAACACACCCTAACATACTATCCTTCTAACACACAAACACAATACCCTTATTACTCTAACTAATTTCCATAAACACACTATAACATGTATAGCCTAACGCAATAATTCATACCTCCTAACACACCTTTGCATAACCCCTAACCCATTAATCCATGACCCCTAACCAACATATTACTTGTAGATATGGGTTAAGTGTGTGGGTTATCATCCCTGGTAGTTACATGTAGGGTTTAATTGTTGGAAGGGGATCAAGTGTGCAAAACATGGGAAAAAATATAGTGACAAGTGTCAAAGTGGATTGCGCAAGAGGAATTTACCGACAAGTATGATTGGCCTGGTCAGAAGTATTTAGAAGTTTGTTCCAAGTTAGTTAGGAAATAATCCTTGGTGGAAATTTTTGTAAAAGGTGCAAGCCTATAAATAAGATTAGGAATGTAGTAATGGATCATATTTAAGGGAATTCAAATTATATGTGAGTTATGTTGTGATATGTGGATAAGCAAGATTTCTGGGGATGAGCAAGTTTTTCTATGAGGCTTTCCACCACGGATGTATTCTGATTTGTGAAGCCAATATGAGATGAATGTTGATGGGAACTCTATTTTGTGTATTTCTATGATGCAATTTATGATGTTTCTGAATATTTTGATTTATATCTTTGTTTTTAATTGATGTGCTCTATATGATTAAAATCCTACAATATATGTGATTGAATGATGTGATCTCCTTGTGTTTGAAGAACTGTTCTTCTTATCTGGATGATGTGAAGTCTTTATGTGTTTAAGGAATTCTTATATGTCAACATATTTGTTAATTTAATTTGAATCATGGTTAATGTGATACGAGACCTTGTTGTGAATGACAGTAAAAAGTTGGGATAAGTGATATATCAAACCCTCACGGGCCCATGAAATGCATTACGACTAAGTAATATTATATGTGCAAATCCCATTCCTTTATGTGGAAACATGGTTCCTATAGCCCTCCCTCAAACATCTTAGTTGAGATTGCATCTACTTCCCTAGTGTTCCTGGAAAGGGTAAACCTTGTTTGGTCTGATGTTTAGGGAGATTGCATTGAAAGGTGTCAACAATGAGTGAACCCCTATCAACTGAACTATGTGTCAACAAATGGTTATGTTGCCGAGACCATAGTACAAGGAAGAAGGGGATATGTTGTGGTGTTCGACGAAACTAGAGATCTAAGACTGGTTCGATCAAAAGGCCCGAGAATTTGTTGCAGAATAAAACCATAGTTCTAGATGTCAACAAAAGAGTGGCTGGGAGAGTACATTTATTGTGATATTCACGAATTATGCTTCGTTGAGTTTCCAATTATTTTGTACGAGTTGTTGGCACAACTTACTTTCCATAAGAGGAACTTCCAAGAAAATGAACCTGATCATTGGACCCATGAATTCATCCAGCGGTTGTGAAGGACTGACAACAAGTAATCAAGAGTTGTCGAGGTGTGGATCAACAACATTTGGGAAGGATATGTCACTGAGTTTGTTATCGAAACAATCAACTCATATAGCAACGCAGATAGGGAATTCTTCAAAGGACCAAGGGGGGTGTTTCTATTGTCTTTGCAACTGTGGATTAAATTGCTCATATGGGAAAAGGGAATATTGAATATGAACTCAGACAAGTAAATATCTAGTGTCCATAGGCTACGGGTATTGTGAAGACAAGGGTTGGATGGAATGATATAGGGTAGATGGATGGAATCTACAACAATACTATGAGGGAAGTAGAGGAAGAATGTTGTCTCTTACAAAGTGGGGTGAGGTTTAGGAAAGAGAAGAGGCGAAAGACTGAGGAGATTCATGTTGCAACAAAGCAAGAAACTGTAAGAGGAGACCACAAGAGACTAAGATACCCTACAGTGATGAAGGAAATGACCAGGCTATGTTGAAGGCTGAGGAAGTACTGACCCAAAGTAACAACGTACCTACACCTCTGAGCACCGCACCAAGTTCAGGAGGAAGAAACGTTAATTCATCACAGAGTTGTCATGTGTGTCAACATAGTGGTATTAGTAGTGGTGTTACCACCTAAGTTGTACTTAGTGGTTTTTTATTAAGAGAGCCTGGTGACCTGGACAAAGATGATTTATTTGGACTTCAGAAGACCTTTAGTAGTGCTTCTGGGAAGTGCTTGTTGTACTATATCACATGTTCATACCCCCATGGGGTAGTTGTAATAAATGTTCTAGCATGATAGCGTCTGTAAAAGACTCGGTCTCTTAGACTTTATTTGTCAATCCGATCAGCCCAGGATGTTTTTTCCCTTGGTTATTATTGGTTGTTGAATAAACGACTGATAATTTCTGAGTTTTGCACTCAATACCTCCAAAGTTGGGGTGGTCGACTTGGAATTTAGTCCTATTGAGTTTATTAGAGTCTACGTGTCAATGTATAAACATGCTAGGCATCATGGTTGAGTCATATGAACATGTCTAAGTCCCCCTAGGTTTTTAATTTTTTTAATTTTTTAAGTTTTTAAAATTTTAATTTTTCCACAAAGAAGTAGGCTACTTTTTAATAGTCTAATTGGAAAAATTGGTTTTGTAATAAAAGTGGGACAAATAATCAGTTTCAGTCATGGGGGTGCTCATTTTCAAGTTAAGAGCACCATGTAAACCTATAGAACTACTATTTCCAAGTTTTGAGTGATTGTCCATCACTCAGGTCGGAAAACACCAAAAAATCAATTATTGGTTATTTTAATTAATAAATTGATGAATAATGGAGCAAATCCAAAATCCTAGATCAATGGATTCTCAATCGATTTTGTAACACCTCGGTTTTGACCCCGTTGCATTAGATGTATATGATGTATATATTGTAAATGATCATGGTGTGGAGCTCAAGGCCAAGGCCCCACCATTGATTGGTTTTTCTATGTTTCAGGTTTAAATTGTCACCGATGGTGTATCAGGGCATGCGGCATAGATATTAAGTTTTGTCATCATGTACATATGCATATTTAATTAAATGAAGCCGACCAGCTATGATCGCGGCAACTAAATTGAGAAGGGGCATGATTTTCACAAGGATAAGGGTGGGGAAATTGTCAAACCTTGAGCCATGAGGAAAAACCCATGTGTCACCTTCCTTTGTTTTATCCAACCACTACAATTGAGAATTGCTAGTGGTGGTTGAGGCAGTTATTGTTTTGGGAGTGGGGTGGCAGGACTGTCAGTCCATGCCTACATGCACACTCCACTAGTGGTTGACTTCACAATGGCAAAAGAAACCACTGCCAGCACTTCCAGAGAACTCACGATTGCCCTCTCTCCATGCCGATGCTGAAACACTCACGGACTCTCCACTACGCAGGATCTCTATGGTCTATTCATTCTTCACGATTTGGTATTCATCGTCACGCAGGAGCTGAAGTTGCTCATGCTCATGCACAGGATTTTCCTGGCTTTACTCATGCAGCCCTTACCTCACGGATTTTGTGGATGGTGTGGCTATATATTCTCCCCAACGGCTGATTGTGGATTCTGTGTTGTTGTTACTCACGCACAGGCTGGGAGACTATAATTTCTTCCCCCGCGTGGTCTATGTAAGTCTTCCCATGGATTCATTGCCTTGGACGTGCTGTCATTCCTCAAGATTTGTTGTGTTGTTGTGATCTCCGTTACACTGTGATTGTTGTGGTCTTCTTTATATTTTGGGACAGGAGTTTGTTCATTTCATGCACAGTGTATGCTGATATGTTTTGGGATTGTTGATTTCCCCCATGTTGTAAATTGTGTGCACTGATACGTTCAGTGGCCTATTGAAATTTACTTGGGAGTCATTTCCCCTGTTCAGCTGTAACCGCTAATTGATTTCCCGTGTGCAATGGTTGGTCTTTGGACTATGTAGGGAGCAGGGATGGGGGCTTGGTTTGCTTGATAAACCTGGTGGCTAGAAACCACACAGATGGAGATGGAGGGATGGATTTCTTCTCCACAACCCCTGAATAGCACTGGAAGGGAATGCAGGGCCTGAGGAACTGTGTAGCAGAGAACATTAGAGAGAATTTGAGGTCAAAAATGGGCCTCAAAAGGACCAAAATGTACTATAAAAATCAACCAATTACATTCTAGTAGATGACATCATCCCCCATGGTTGAGGTGGCATTGCATGAGTTAAGAATGCATATTTGTCACATTTTCTATGGTGGATGAAAACCCATAGTTAACCAAGGTAGTGGTACAAGTACTTTTAAGTCATAAAGTGAAGTACTCACAATAAAAGTCATTTCACACTTTCCCATAAAATAATATTATTGTCATTTTCAAGTAAAGTACTCATAATTCATAAAAATGTCTTTTCACATTTTTTTATAAAATAATATATTGTCATTTTCATGTTTTTTAATTTTAAATTATATATTCACTCAATTGTATTTAATATCATAATGTCAAACTAATATATATATAATCTTGTACTTTTAAAATAAATTAAATTCATGAATTATATTTATATGATAAAAATATGTTTATGCATATAAATTAAATTCATTTTTGTTTAATTTTATTTACAAGTTCAAAACAAATAAATGCTAAAGGACAATAAATTTTTGGGAATTTACAATGAATCTTAGTCACATCATTGTAGAGTTATTTTATTAATTTTATTTATAGTCAATTTAGAAAAAGTAACTCAACCATGGTTATTTATATTGTGCATAAAAAGTAGTGTAGGAGGTGAGTTGTCTTATATACCTACCCCATAAAACCCCTAACTCATAATATTTTAATATATCTTATATTTTTGTAGTACATCTCTTAGGAGGCCCATTTTTGACCTCAAATTCTCTCTAATGAGGGACTGATTCCTTGTGTTGGGTGTGTGTGGGTGTCTTAGAAGTCAGGCTAGTTCTGGTGTAGGTGTTCTTAGCTTTGCAATGAGCTCACCAGCTCACCATTTAGCCTTTCCCAACTCCTGGATGGCCTGATAAACCCAACTGTGTTGGCTTGGCTGTGTTTTGTGCATCATTGGCTATGTGTAAGCCTGCTTTTTCCCTTATTCCTTGGAGAATCATGCCCAGCTCGAGGGTGGCAACGTTGCTGAGAGATTGAGGAGCACGCTAGCCTATGGTTGGGTGGAACGTTTCAGTGACATAGCTGGTTGTGGAACGAGTTCTTGATAAGATAAGTAATCTTGCCTATTTTACTTCTGCAATCATATTTCTCTTAATGATTATGATGAACATGTTGAATGAATCCCGTATGAATGTGTGTTGTTTCCGCTGCGTATGATAAATAATTGCATCTGTGCATGTTCTAGTTCAAATCATTTTATTTCAATGCATCCTATTTTTAGCATTCAGCATTCAGTATTTTATGCCTTCACATGTTCATGGGGCTGGTTTCCCAGATGGCTAACGCCATGGCCTCGTCCTCTTCGCCAGTCAGAGGGTTGGGGACGTGACAGCGTGGTATCAGAGTTCATGTTGCAGCATTAGCCTGAATGGACCACGAGGATGTAGTGATAGAGGTAGTATTCCTTTCTGCCCAGCAGAAATCAGTTTATGACTGGAAAAAAATTCAAAAAAAATTGTTGTCTAAGTGTTTGGACAGTCGGATCATCGGAAGAGTTAGTGGGAAAGACTTCCGATGTAGCGGAAGAGTTAGTGGGAAAGACTTCTGATGTAGCAGAAGAGCTAGGGAGAAGCATGTCCGACGGGGCACAGTCAGAAGGAAAATAGCGGGGAAAATTTTCTAAGTGTTTGATGCCCATCGGCGGAAAATAGTTGTTCGAGCACCCGCCATTGCGGACGGCTAAACAACTACGTGTCCAACGAGAAAAGACTACCGATGCAGATCCGGTTGCGCCGCCGATCGAAGGAAGATCGAAGATCATGTTCTGCCGTTGCAGCTACTGATGGAACTATTTCGCCGATGAAAAGAAGAAAGTTGAGTCGATCGAAAATTTTTCTAAGTTCTGGATTCGTTAGCCATCGGCGATGGTTAGTGTATTAAACATCCGTCGTTACGGCTGTCTAACGGACTATCCTTCCGAAGGATAGTGGATCCGATCGCCGATGAAAAGGGGAAGTTGAAAAATTCATCTAAGTATGGAAACAGTCGGCGAAAGTTAGTTGTTTTAGTAGCCAATGCAGCGGAAAGTATCGGAAGAAAATAGAAGATGAGGTTGCCGATATAGTGGTGGAGGAGAAGAGAAGGTTTCGGCAGAAATTAGTTGAAGGCGGTGCCACGGTTTCGGCGGAGATCTTCCGAAGATAGCCGAAACGTCGGTGAAGGATAGTTGATTGAGCAGCCGATGTGGCAGCAGAAAGAAGAAGAAAAATTTCCAAAATTTTTTCTAAGTATAGAAAACATCGAAAAACTTTAGAATATCAGTCCGCTGATATGTCAGAAGCCAGAGGAGGATTGACCCGAAACGTCGAAAAAATTTAGTTGTTTCGACAGCCGATGAACGTCGAAAAATTTTAGAAGATTGGACAGCCGATGAACATCGAAAAAATTTAGTTGTTCTAACAGTCGATGAACAGCGGAGGAGTTAGTTGTTTTGACTGCTGAAACATCGGATCAATAGTGGAAATGAGAGCCGATACTGCATAAGGAAAATTTGAGTTTTCTGTGGGATTTTCCCAATAGATTTTGACTGTTTTTTAGTGGAATTTTCAGCTGTTTTTTAGTGAATTTTCAGGGCTAAAAAGGAGAAAAGTGGCAGCGATTTCATGTGCCAAATTGCGCGAAAACATAGATTTACAAAAAAAATTGTATTATGATTTTTTCCAAGAGAAGGTAAGCAATGCTGGTTTATATCAATGTTATGCATCTAACAATTGTGTTACTAACACATTTGCAGAGTCATAGTCACTTTCAAGGGAAGTATTCCAGGTGGTGCATTTTGATAAATAAGTGGTGGTTCAGTTATGAGAACCCATGATGGATATGATGCTCGGGATTCCTACGAGCAAGCAGAAGATGCCATGGGAGAAAATGTCCATAATAGAAATGATGACATTGAGTCTAATGGAAGGAGATTCCAAGAGACACCATAGGGATTGCTTTCAGGATGAATTTAAGAAATCTAAACCTCCTACGTTTGATGGTGAGGTAAAGACTGGACAAGAGGCTGAAGCTTGGCTTCTTGGGATAAAGAAGTACTTTCAAGTGCATGATTATTCAGGAAACATGAAGGCAAGAGTTGCCATATTCAATTTAAATGGAAGAGCATCCATTTGGTGGGAACACTTCAAGCAAGTAAAGAGGATCAGTGAAAGGAGACTCAAGTGGAAGTAGTTCAAGAAGTATTTCAAGCAGAAATACCTCTATGACAGGTATTATGATGACAAGATTAAGGAGTTCCATGAGCTGATATTGGGACAGCGGACCATGGAGGAGTATGAAAATTAGTTTTTGGAGCTGTTGAGGTATGTCCGGTACATCATAGATGAAAAAGTGAAGGTCCAACATTTTTTGAGTGGATTACGTCAGTCTTACAAAGATAGAATTGAGTTTTATGAACCTAGAACTCTTGAAGAAGCAATAAGAAAAGCTAAGTATTGCTATGAGAAAAGCAAGGGTAAACCTGATTACCATAAGGTGTGGAAGGACAAGAAGAATGAGAAGTTTGACCAAAGAAAGAAAGGTTTTAAACCTTCTAATTTCAGGAATCAGCAGAAGCAGCCATCCCAAGCTGCGAGTAAGCCAATTGGAGTGACAGGAGAAAAGCCTAAAGATCCACAACAGAATAGAGGGCCACTTCAATGTTGGAAATGTGGAGGACCCCACATGCGCAGGAATTTCCCACTCGAGAATGAGAGTGCAAGGCCAGCTTATAACGTTCAAGAAGCAGAAACAGTGGGTCAAGTAGCAAGGAAAATCCCTAGGATTTATGCAGCACTGGAGGACCGCTAGGTAGATCACCAATCAACTGTGGTTGAAGTAGTAGGTAAGATTGTTGAGCAATCTGTTTCTATTTTGATTGACCCTGGTTCTACGCATAGTTACATTACTCCTAGAGTAGTGGAGATTTGTGCTTTTAAGAAAGTAAAGCATAGGAAGTCTTGGTTAGTTCAGCTAGCCACTGGAACTAAGAGAAAGGTCAGTGAAGTGGTAGAGAAATGTCCATTGGTCATGGATGGATTGGTCACTTGTGTAGATCTGAATGTTCTACTGCTTGGTTCCTATGATGTTCTCATTGGAATGGATTGGTTAGAAGCTCATAGGGTGAATCTTGACTGTTACCATAAGACTTTTGAATGCATGAATGAAGAAGGGAACCTAGTAGTTGTGAAAGGCATTCCAAAGGCAATTTCAGCAAGGCAGGTTTCAGCAATGCAGTTAAAGAATTTCTGTAGGAAGGGTTGCCAGTTGTATGCAGCCCATATTTTGGAGGAAATGGGAGATAAAACTCCTAGGTTGGAGGACTATCAAGTGTTACAAGAATTCAGGGATGTGTTTCCTGATGAGATTCCAGGGTTTCCTCCAAAGAGGGACATTGACTTCACAATTGAACTTGTGCTAGGAGCAGCACCAGTGTCCAAGGCACCCTACAGGATGAGTATACCGGAAATGCTAGAATTGAATATGCAACTACAAGAGTTGTTGGAAAAGAAGTATATTCGGCCGATTGTGTCCCCTTGGGGAGCACCAGTTCTGTTTGTAAAGAAGAAAGATGGTACACTTAGGTTATGTATTGATTACAAACAGTTGAACAAGGTTACTGTGAAGAATAAATATCCTTTGCCTAGGATTGATGACCTCTTTGATCAAATGAGAGGAGCAAGGATATTTTCCAAGATTGACTTGAGGTCTGGTTACCATCAGGTGAGAATCAAGGATGAAGACATTCATAAGATAGCCTTCAGGACAAGGTATGGTCATTATGAGTTTGTAGTGGTACCATTTGGTCTCACAAATGCACTAGCTACATTTATGTGCCTTATGAATAGCGTCTTCAGCAGGTATTTGGACAAGTTTGTTCTTGTTTTCCTTGATGACATTCTTGTTTATTCTAAGAATGAGGAAGATAATGAAGAGCATTTGAGATTGACATTGAAATTGCTCAGGGAGCATCAGTTGTATGAAAAACTGAGCAAGTGTGACTTCTATAGAGATAGAATTCAGTATTTGGATCACATTATCTCAGAGGAGGGTATATTTGTGGACCCTGAAAAGATTGAAGCCATTATGCATTGGCCTACTCCAAGAAATGTGACAGATGTAAGATCTTTTATGGGACTTGCAGGATACTACAGGATATTCATTGAGGGATTCTCCAAAGTTGCACATGCCATCACTTCTTTGCAAAAGAAGGGGATGAAGTTCGAATGGACATTGAGGTGTGAAGAAAGTTTCAAACGGTTGAAGAATCTTCTCACCAGTGCACCGGTATTGAAGGTTGCCGATCTAGAGAAAGATTTTGTGGTGTGTACTGATGCATGTGGACAAGGGCTTGGAGGAGTCCTTATGTAGGACAACCATGTGATATGTTATGAGTCAAGAAAGCTGAAGGAACATGAGAAGAACTATGTCACTCATGATCTAGAGCTTGCAGCCATAGTACATGCTCTCAAGATGTGGAGACATTACTTGATGGGTAGGAGATTTGAGCTCAGAACCAATCACTGTGGACTAAAGTATTTGTTTGATCAGCCTACTCTGAATGCTAGGCAAGCAAGATGGCTGGAATTTTTATGTGAGTTTGATTTTGAAATCAAGCACATAAAGGGAAAGGAAAATAAGGTAGCTGATGCACTCAGCAGGAAGGTGCAGGAAATGCATGTGGCATCTCTTAGTATTTGCCAATCAGATTTGAGGCAGCAGATTGTTAGTCATGCTGCTGAAGATGAATTGTATGAGCAGGTAAAAAACAAATTGAAGCAGCAAGGTCTTGAGAAGAGGTATGAGGGATATAAATTGGAAGAAGATGGACTTCTCATGTATAAAGGTAGAATTTATATTCTAGATGTAGCAAATTTGAGGAGAGTTGTTATGGATGAGATCCATCAAGCTCCATATTCTGGTCACCCAGGATATCAGAAGATGATTGCTACAGCTAGAAAGCAGTACTTTTGGCCAGGAATGAAAAGGGATATGGCTGAGTACATTTCAAGGTGTATAAAATGTCAACAGGTAAAGGTTGAGCATCAACACCCTGTAGGTTTGTTGCAGCCTTTGCCAGTTCCAGAATGGAAATGGGAAGTTATTTCCATGGATTTTATTATAGGATTGCCAATGACTTGGAGACAACATGATTCTATCATGGTTGTGGTGGACAAGTTGACAAAGGAAACACATTTTATACCGGTTAAGTCTACGCATAAGAATGATGACATTGCAAAGATCTTCATGAAGGAGGTATTCAAATTGCATGGATTGCCGAAGGCAATAGTCTTTGACAGGGATGTCAAGTTCACCTCCAACTTTTGGAAGGGGTTGTTTGCAGATTTGGGTACAAAGCTTAACTTCAGCACTGCATACCGTCCTTAGACAGATGGTCAGACGGAGAGAGTTAATCAGGTGCTTGAAGACATGCTTCGCATGTATGTGATGGACAAACCGACCAAGTGGGAAGATTACTTGCACTTTGTAGAGTTTGCTTATAATAATGGACAGCAGGCATCCTTGGGGATGAGTCCATATGAAGCTTTGTATGGAATAAGGTGTAGGACACCAGTGACTTGGGACAACCTAGTGAACAGAATTGTGCTTGGACCAGAATTTCTCAAGGAAATGGAGCAAGAGGTTGTAAAGATCAAGCAGAGTCTGAAAGCAGCACAGGACAGACAGAAAAGCTATGCAGATAAGCATAGGGTGAACAGGGAGTTCAGTGTTGGGGATCATGTCTACCTCAGAGTGAGGGCAAGGAAGAGTTCCTTGAAGCTTGGGAGTTGTGCCAAGTTATCACCTAGATACTGTGGGCCGTTTGAAGTGCTTGAAAGAATAGGGCCAGTTGCATATAGACTTGCATTTCCTACTAGCACTAGAGCTCATAATGTTTTTCATGTTTCTTTTCTTAATAAATATGTACATGATCCTAACCATGTGATAAATTGGGATGTGATTCAGGTGGAACCCGAGGGAGAGTTCCGAATCGAGTCAATGCGCATCCTCGATAGGAAGGTCACAATGCTCCGGAACCGGGCCATAGGTCAGGTAAAGGTGCAATGGGAGCACTACGGACTTGAAGAGGCTACATGGGAGATAGAGGATGCCATGCGATTGGCACATCCATTTTTGTTCAATTTTGCGTAACACTGAGGCGATACCAGTGTAGCATTTTGTTCAATATTGTAAAGCACTGAGGATAGTGCTATTGAAGGGGGAGGGGAATGTAACACCCCTATTTTGACCTTGTTGCATTAGATGTATATGATGTATATATTGTAAATGATCATGGTGTGGAGCTCAAGGCCAAGGCCCCACCATTGATTGGTTATGCTATGTTCCAGGTTTAAATTGTCACCGATGGTGTATCGGGGCATGTGGCATAGATATTAAGTTTTGTCATCATGTACATATGCATATTTAATCAAATGAACCCAACCAGCTACGATCGCGGAAACTAAATTGAGAAGGGGCATGATTTTCACAAGGATAAGGGTGGGGAAATTGTCAAACCTTGAGCCATGAGGAAAAACCCATGTGTCACCTTCCTTTGTTTTATCCAACCACTACAATTGAGAATTGCTGGTGGTGGTTGAGGCAGTTATTGTTTTGGGAGTGGGGTGGCAGGACTGTCAGCCCATGCCTACATGCACACTCCACCTATGGTTGACTTCACAATGGCAAAAGAAACCACTGCCATCACTTCCAGCGAACTCACGATTGCCCTCTCTCCACGCACTCTCCACTACGTAGGATCTCTATGGTCTGTTTGTTCTTCACGATTTGCTATTCATCCTCACGTAGGAGCAGAAGTTGCTCACACTCAAGCACAAGATTTTCCCAGCTTTACTCGCGCAGCCCTTACCTCATGGATTTTGTGGATGGTGTGGATGTATATTCTCCCCACTGGTTGATTGTGGGTTCTTCATTGTTGTTACTCATGCACAGGCTGGGAGACTGTAATTTCTTCCCCTGTGTAAGTCTTCCTGTGGATTCATTGCCTTGGACATGCTGTCATTCCTCAATATTTGTTGTGTTGTTGTGATCTCCCTTACACTGTGATTGTTGTGGTCTTCTTTATATTTTTGGATGTGAGTCTATTCATTTCACGCACAGTGTATGCTGATACATTTTGGGACTGTTGATTTCCCCCATGTTGTAAATTGTGTGCACTGATACGTTCAATGGCCTATTGAAATTCGCTTGGGAGTCATTTCCCCTGTTAAGCTGTAACCGCTGATTGATTGCGTACGTGCAATGGTTGGTCTTTGGACTATGTAGGGAGAAGGGATGGAGGCTTGGTTTGCTTGATAAACCTGGTGGCTGGAAACCACACAAACAGAGCTAGAGGGCTGGATTTCTTCTCCACAACCCCTGAATAGCACTAGAAGGGAATGCAGGGCCTGAGGGACTGTGTAGCAGATAAGGGATTGATTCCTTGTGTTGGGTGTGTGTGGGTGTCTTAGAATTCAGGCTAGTTCTGGTGTAGGTGTTCCTAGCTATGCAATGAGCTCACCAGCTTAGCATTTAGCCTTTCCCAACTCCTAGATGGCCTGATAAACCCAACTGTGTTGTCTTGGCTGTGTTTTGTGCATCCTTGGCTATGTGTAAGCCTGCTTGTTCCCTTATTCCTTGGAGAATCATGCCCAGCTCGGGGGTGGCAGCGTTGCTGAGAGATTGAAGAGCACGTTGTCCTATGGTTGCGTGGAACGTTGCAACAACGTAGCTGGTTGCGGAACGAGTTCTTGATAAGATAAGTAATCTTACCTATTTTACTTCTGCAATCATATTTCTGTTAATGATTATGATGAACATGTTGAATGAATGTTGTATGAATGTATGTTGTTTCCATTGCGTATGATAAACAATTGGATCTGTGCATGTTCTAGTTCAAATCATTTTATTTCAATGCATCTTGTTTTTAGCATTCATCATTCAGTATTTTATGCCTTCACATGTTCATGGGGCTGGTTGCCTGGATGGCTAACGCCATGGTCGCGTCCTCTTCGCCGGTCGGAGGGTTGGGGATGTGAAAGATTTGATTGAGATCAGTCTCATCGGCACCAGATCAACCAAATATTGCAATTCCTTGACTGAAGGGGGTAATTAGGGAATATCTAGAGTTGAAATTTAGCCTCCTTTATGGGGAATTGTGCCCTCTCTCTCTCCTTCACATGTGTGGGCTCTTCTGGGAGCACTGTGGTTGATGATTCAGTCAACAGGTTGATGTGTCAGCTCAATCAGCCTCCCGATTGACAGTTAGACTCAATATAATCTCATTTTATCTTTACTTCAGGCATTGATGGACTCTCTTTCAACTACATTTTTCTATCTCCTTGGGATTTGCACCCCCTCTGGGATGGGGTTTCAATTTATTTGTATAAATGAAGCATGGCTACCTCCTTTCCGAGCTACAGTTGGATTGTGGAGGTATTTATGTTGTAATGCTGTGTAATATCTTTTTCTATTGGAATAAATTGAAGCTTTGGATGCCAAAATGGTGTAATGGTCTTATCTGTGTGGAATTAACATTGTCTTACAGCTTTTGAAGTTGTTACTGGTGTCTTTCTCTCAATTTCTGCAACTGAATCTTGTATGGCTTGAAGGATTTAGATGAATCAATAGGAGTATAGTTGGGAAAGTAATATTATTTGTTTCTCAACATGTCACAGCATATATGTTTGAGGATTCAGGTTATACATGTTTAAATAAGTTTATTTGCATGTAATGCCTCTCTTTTTTCATATATCTCTATTTAGATCTCATAAGGTTTTTGCGCAAGATTGTTTGTTAGTTTTCAGGTAGCAGGGGTTGGATGAAATGTCGATCTAGCATGACTCCACTGGGCATCCAAATATTTTGGGAAGGCATTGTCCCTCATCATTCCACTAACTAGTCTCTTTTGCAGATCCATTCCGACAACAAGCTCTCTTATTTTCCTCTTCCTCCTTCAATATTTTTAAAATCAGTTTGGTTACTTGTCTGCTGCTTTAAATTTTTTTAGATATATCAATTTCAGGATTCATTTTACATAGATATTTCTGCCTTAAATCTCATAAAATAGATCTCATTCCTAAATAAATTTTACAAGCATTCTAGATCTAGTTTTAGGGAAAATTGTCATTTTTCAAGGCTGTGAAAGTAGATCTAAAGCTTGTTGAATGCATGGTTGTTTCCTTAGAATATCAAAATTTATATTCATAAATTTAATTTCTTCATATTGGCTTCCCCAAAATCAGGCCAATATCCCAAGGAAAGCTTGCTTTCCTTGGTTCTTTTTCCGCTTCTTTAAAAACTAGTTTTAACTTAGGATTTTTGGGTAAAAAGTGTGTTCATCCAAAATTACTTTCAAAGTACTTTTGGGAATATTTAACTATGATAATATTGCTATTTTTAGCATTTATAACAGAAAATAGGAGGAGGTGATGTCCGGAAATCATTTTTTGGACCATTTAAAACCCCCCAGGGGGTCTCCGTCTTCCCAAAATTTCAAAATTTCGCAATTTGTAAACCTTTGGTCCCATTCCGTATAAGGACCAAGTGGATTAATTTCAGTTTTCTGATATTTTAATTTCTTCTAATAAAAATAAAAATCTCTTCGAATAGGCTCTTTTGATCCTATTCACCATCCCTCCTAGGGGATTCGCGTCCGTGTCATTTTTTACATTTTTTCATCTTTTTTCAATCTAGTGTAGTTCTAATCTACAAGGGTAGTATAATTTGACTTATAATCATTGTCATATTCCATATCTGGTGGTTTCAAAGTAATTTTAATACTTACCCCATGAGCCTCCTTTTGAGACGAAAGGTGAAGAAAGGGTCATGGTAGTCTAATTACAAAATTGTGGTTTGCTTATTTGTTTATGCTTCATATGATATAATTAATTGTTTTAATAATCATAACAAAACAAACCCCTCCTTGATTCCCTGATTGAGGTCCACTTGGACCGAAAGAGGTTCCTAGAGGGTTTTCTTTTTAATAAGAACACCTCTTTTAAAATTTTCTAAAAATAACAAAGACGTCAGTGTGTATGCTCTGTACTTAGTTGTGGTTCATCCAATCAGTCAATCTACATCAAAAGCACTTGAGTGGCTATATCAATTAGTCTTCACCTCCCAAATTAACAAACCATCAAGAGAAAATCCAACGCCTCGAACGAACTGTAAACTATGGCAAAATACCCAAAGGAGTGGGAACAACTGGAAAGTGACCTCGAGGCGCTGATCCCTGTCACACCCTAATGGGTGCATTATGAAAAACAATCTCTGAGACTCCTTTCCAGCCCACAAACACCTTGTAGGTATCCGTGAAAGTTCACTTTTGGACATACTACAATTACTCCTTGGGTATATCCGTAGTCCTCTTTTTGCCTAAATTAATTCATTCACATTCCACATTAATTTAAAATCTACCAAGAGGCATTTGCAGAAAATTCTTTCAAGTGCATTCAAGCACATTGTTTTCTTTGTTGACTGCATTTAAGGCACTGGTGATTTATTTGATCAATTCTTTCGATTAAATATATATTGAGTGTCATTATTGTGCTTATCTTCTTTAAATCTTGCATCTTGTTATCTTTTGTTTCCATTGGTTAATTTCAAAAAACTCCTAAACAACTTAATCAATATAACACCATCACACTAAGTAATTATCGTTAGTAATTTAATAGGGTCTACACCCCTTGGCTTTGTTAGGAGTTAGCCTGAACAGAGGAGTCAAGAACAAGATGACATCCTTGACTTGAGACTTTCCCCCAAGGAGACACCGAGTGGCTTGAATATTTCTGCCATGTAACCCAGGTGTGTGAAATGCGGAAACACTTTTTGCCACTGTTTCCAGGGATAAATCTTTTTATTCCTGGAGTACGACTTTTGTTTTCTTCCTTTTTGTTTTTACTTTGTTTGATGAATGCTTAGAGTAGATCTTTAATTTTCATCTGGCGATTCCACTAACTTTTTTTAGTTTTTTATTTTTACAAAGAAAAGCAAAGAATATTTTTGTGAGAGTTCTTAAATGTATATTTTTATTCTCACATGGCGACTCCATTGAAGGGATAAAACCCTTGTTTCTCACAAATTTTTTTTGAGATTGATTGTGTGTAGGTGAGCCCACGTAACAGTAAAATTTAAATCTCAACTCCCTTTTTCAGTTCCAGACATTCTCCATGATCACTTATTCTTGATATGGATATTAAAAGAATAGAAATTGCTGCTAGAGTTTCCTGTGATTATCCACCCATTGATTTCTCTAGGATCCCTGGCTTTCCTAATCATCTCGTTAGTGAAATGACATCTATTTCCCTTCTAGGATTTCGGGGAGATGATAATGATCACTCAGCCAGATTCCATGTTATGATTTTTTTGTCACATATGAGTGAAAACAACATTCAACATGAGGATCATATGATGGCGATGTTTGCTCATTCTCTACAACGGAATGCTTCATGTTGGCTTCATGAGTGTTTTCCTGAGAAATCTATTACTTCCCTTCCAAAATTATTCAAAATATTTTTGAAGCAGTCGCATTATGATGGGAATGATATTAAATCATTCGATGCTAAATCATTCATTAAGACCAATTTGAAGTACTTCTTTCCTTGGAAAGAGTTTCATATGGAATATCCTGAGATATGTGTAGCAACATGGCGTACAACACCCAACATTCAGAAATCCATTATGATCCCATTGATTTTGTGCATGAAGAGCCATTAGTTGAACAAATTGTGGAATACCCTCCTCATGTAACATCAACAGAGAATAGTAATGATTGGGAATGATTTCATGATTATTTTAGTGATGATGATCACATTTGTAATCCAGATCTACCTAAGGATGAAACCATTGCAGAATCTTATAGTGAAACTTATGGTGAAAACCGTAATGTGCATATTGGGACTCCTACCTATTCTCCATATAATGATGACAGTCTGGAAGGTTTACTTCCTTGTGACCATTTTTGTGAAGAAGATGAATATGAAAATGAGGACAAGTATAACTTGGATCATGATACAAGTGACAAAGACTCCCTTATATCCAACAAAGATGTTAAAGAGGAGTCCTAGACATTCATGGAAAATCCATTCTATGAGGAAAATGATGAACCAGAAACCTTTGATGGTTTTGTTTATTCTCCTATCTATGGCATATCTAAAGGAGAGATAATGGACCTTGTGGCCTTGGGAAATTTTGATATGGAAAAGGAGCATGCGCTTTATCCATATGATCAGTGTGAGCCATATATCAGTATTAGTAATGAAGATAAAGAGAACTTGATATCAACAATGGGGAATCCATCACTTCTAACATAGATGGCAGTGATGACTATTGGAATTTTTATGAATATCTTATTGATAATCCCATCTATGCTATATCCAGCAAGGGGAGTGTCTATATTTAGAAATTTGTGTAAGTCCAATCTACTATACTTCCATAGAGGGAAGTGTGGATCTGGAGACCTGGGAAAATACTAGTATGGAAAAGCAGCATTCAAAACTCTTATATGATCATTCAGAGTCATATCATGCAGAGATGCACAAAGGTATCAATAATGAAGACATTGAGAAGCAATGTTGTGAAAAGACAGATGTGATGCAGTCATTGGAATTTCACTCTCAACTATCATCTTCACATATAGAGTTTCCTTATGATTTGGAGCCACTTGGGGATTATGCAATGAGTTATCATCTGGTAAGCCTTGATGATCAATATGATGGTGTAGTCAATCTGCCTCATCATTTCGATTTGCACATCAACCCTATCCAGTCATGGATAGAAGCAGCCTACGCAAGAACCTACCAGTTTGGGAAGAATTTTGAGGACATTATTCATGCCTATGATTTCCCATCCAGCCCACACATTCCGGATCATCACGCAGGTTTGCATTTTCTAACTAAAGTATCCTTACTTTGGCTGGTAACCAAAGACAAGACAATATTTTTTTATGTTAATAAAATGATTAGGTGGTTACATTGGATTTCTGATTACACTTAACCCTTTTTTATATCATGCTTAGAGTAGGAAAATAAGCTCCTTGAAAGAGAGAATTTACTTTCTACATTTATATTTTGTGCTCAGCTATAATAAAACCTTTTTTTCAATAGTTAGTTACATTTATTTTGTTTAAATAAATCAGCTTAATGGTTCATTTGGTTTTTTATAAAGCTTATGCTACTGAGGTTTTCTTGTCAATTTGAGATGTTTTTACATGGTGTAAAAACCAGAGATTCTAGTGTTCTCGTATCCTCTCCTTGCCTTAAGACTAGATCAGGCACACGTCCTGCAGATGGAGCCAGATGTTACCACCTAAGTTATACTTAGTGGTTTTTTATCAAGAGAGCCTAGTGAACCAGACAAAGATGATATGGTCGGACTTCAGAAGACCTTCAGTAGTGCTTCTGGGAAGTTCTTGCTGTACCCTATCACATGTTCATACCCCCATGGGGGAGTTGTAATAAATGTTATAGCATGATAGTGTCTGTAAAAGACTTGTTCTCTTAGAATTTATTTGTTAATTTGATTATCCCAGTGTGTTTTTTCCCTTGGTTATTATTGGTTGTTGAATAAATGACTGACAATTTCTTAGTTTTTCACTCAATACCTCCAAAGTTGGGGTGGTCGACTTGGGATTTAGTCCTATTGAGGTTATTAGAGTCTATGTGTCAATGTATAAACATGCTAGGCATCATGGTCAAGTCATATGAAAATGTCTAAGTCCCCCTAGGTTTTTAATTTTTTAATTTTTTAAGTTTTTTAAATTTAAAATTTTCCACAAAAACTTAGGCTAGTTTTTAATAGTCTAAATGGAAAAATTGGTTTTGTAATAAAAGTGGGCCAAATAATTAGTTTCAGTCATGGGGGTGCTCATTTTGAAGCTAAGAGCACCATGTAAACCTATAGATCCACTATTTCCAAGTTTTGAGTGATTTTCCATCACTCGGGTCAGAAAACCCCAAAAAATCAATTATTGATTATTTTAATTAATAAATTGATGAATAATGGAGCAAATCCAAAATCCTAAATCAATGGATTCTCAACCGATTTGATTGAAATCAGTCTCATCAGCAGCATATTAACCAAATATTGCAATTCCTTGAATGGAGGAGCTAATAACGGTAGATCCAGAGTTGAACTTCAACCTCCTTTATGGGAATTACACCCTCTCTCTCTGCTCCACATGTGTGGGCTCTTCTGGGAGCTCTGTGGTTGATGATTCAGTCAACATGTTGATGTGTCAGCTCAATCATCCCCTTGATTGACAGTTAGACTCAGTAGAATCTCAGTTTAGGTTCAGATTATGCATTGATGGACTCTCATTCAGCTACAGTTGTCTATCTCCTTGGGATTTGCGCCCCCTCTAGGATGGAGTTTCAATTTTTTGTATAAATAAAGCATGGTTGCCTCCTTTCCGAGATAGAGATGGATTGAGCATCTATTACTATCGTAATACTATGTAATATCTTTTGCTATTGGAATAAAGTGAAGATTTGGAGGCCAAAATGGTGTAATGGTCTTATGTGTGTGGAATAAATATTGTCTTGCAGCTTTTGTTGTTACCGGTGTCTTTCTCTCAATTTCTGCATCTGAATCTTGTTTGGCTTGAAGGATTCAGCTGAATCAATAGGAGTATGGTTGAGAAAGTAAGATTACTTGTTTCTCAACATCTCATAGCATATATGTTTGAGGATTCAGGTTATACATGTTTAAATAAGTTTATTTGCATGTAATCCCTCTCTTTTTTCATATATCTCTATCCAGATCTCATAAGGTTTTTGTGCAGGATTGTTTGTTAGTTTTCAGGTAGCAGGGGTTGGACAAACTGTGGATCTAGCTTGACTCCACTAGGAATATGACTATTTTGTGAAGGCATTGTCTCTCGGCATTCCACTAACTAGTCTCTTTTGTAGATCCATTCTGGCAACACGCACTCTTCTTTTCCTCTTCCTCCTTCAATCTTTTTAAAATCAGTCTGGTTACTTCTTTGCGGCTTTCAAATTTTTTAGATATATAAATTTAAGGATTCATTTTACAAATATATTGCTGCCTTAAATCTCATAAACTAGATCTCATTCCTAAATAAATTTTACAAACATTCTAGATCTAGTTTTAGGGAAAATTGTCATTTTTCAAAGCCGTGAAAGTAGATCTAAAGCTTGTTGAATGCATGGTTATTTCCTTAGAATTTAAAAATTTATATTAAGAAATTTAAGTGCTTCATATTGTCTTCCCCAAAAGCAGGCCAAGATCCCAAGGAAATATTTCTTTCCTTGGTTCTTTTTCCGCTTCTTTAAAAACTAGTTTTAACTTAGAATTCTTGGGTAAAAAGGGTGTTCATCCAAAAGTACTTTCAAAGTAATTTTGGGCATATTTAAATTTGATAAGCTTGCTGGTTTTATCAGGTATAACATAAAAGAGGAGGAGGTGCTGTCCAGAAATCATTTTTGGACCATTCGAAACCCCCCAGGGGGTCTCCGTCTTCCCAAAATTTCAAAATTTCGCAATTTGTAAACCTTTGGTCTCATTCCATATAAGGAACAAGTGGATTAATTTCAGTTTTCTGATATTTTAATTGCTGCTAATAAAAGTAAAAATATCTTCAAATAGGCTCTTTCGAGCCTATTCACCATCCCCCCTAGGGGATTCGCATCTGTTTCATTTTTACATTTTTTCATCTTTTTTCAATCTAGTGTAGTTCTAATCTGAAGGGGTAGTATACTTTGACTTATAATCATTGTCATATTCCATATCTGGTGGTCTCAAATTAATTTTAATACTTACCCCACGAGCCTCCTTTTGAGATGAAAGGTGAAGAAAGGGTCATGGTAGTATAATTAGAAAATTGTGGTTTTCTTATTTGTTTATGCTTCATTTGATGTCATAAATTGTTTTAATAATAATAACAAAATCAACCCCTCATTGATTCCACGATTTAGGTCCACTTGGACCAAAAGAGGTTCCTAAAGGGTTTTTTTTTAATAAGAACACCTCCTTTAAAATTTTCTAAAAATAACAAATACTCCAGTGTGTATGCTCTGTACTTGGCTATAGTTCGTTCGATCAGTCAAGCGGAATCAAAATCACTTGAGTGACTAGATTAATTAGTCTAATTGACAAACCATCAAGTCAAAATTCAACGCCTCGAATGAATTGTAAATGGTGGAAAAATACCCAAAGGAGTGGGAACAACTGGAAATTGACATCGAGCCGCCGATATATGTCACACCCTTGTTAAAGCATATTTTACCACTCTAGGTGAATCACACTTGTATGGCCTTCCCCTGTCCCTCTGCAGACTCCTTAGACCCCTTGGACAAATTTTTGTACTTTGATGTTTCCTTGACCATCCCTAAAAGCATGTGAAAATCAATACACGCAACTTTAAACCTATAATCGCGTATATATGCGGGTTTGACCACTAAAACTGTGTACATCAAGATGTGTGCATAATCGAAATCATTTTGGATTTTTCCTTGACATGGATTCGACTCACTTGACTCCTGGCCTGCCATATTCCTTGAGATCGCTCGGATTTGACCTTTCATTACCCCTTTGAAAAGATATATAAGGAACTCTTTGGTACATTGAAGGCATAAGAGAGAATTGAGAGCAAAGAAACTATAGTCCATTGTTGTCGGAACTTGTGCTTGATTCTGCATCCCTTTGTCCCTTGGAGCACTTTTGTGTTCTTCCCAAGCTTTACTTTAGCTTGTGAGCTTACTATCGAGAGATGGAGGATTGAGGTGGTGGAGGCCCAAGTGGGGGATTCAGTTTCTCCGATTCCCAGATGTGCTGATAGACGTTGTATCCTATGTAATCTCTGATATCATATTAATAGAAATATCTTTTCCTGTCCAATAATGTTTGTTTGAATGAATATTTTATCCTTGGATGATTTCAAATGCTTATACATTGTTGATTATAAATGCTAGAATAGATCTAACACCCGTATATATAGTATGCTTGTATTGTTTACTTGTTGTTGAGGAAGTGATTTATCAATTCAAGCTAAAGTGGGAAATATCAACAGGGATCTACTTCAACCGTTCAGAATAAGGTACGAGGTATGATCCTTTAGTGTTAGATATTTAATTTCTATTGCATATTGGGAAGGATTGATTTTTGGAGTCAAGATGTCTATTGTGGTACCCTAAGCCATATGAATTTCTCTCCATAACAGAATTGGTGACTGTTGCCACCTTTTCACACACCTGGATCACGTGGCAGAAATATTCAAGGCACTCGGTGTGTCCTTGGGGGAAAGTCTCGAGTCAAGGCTGTCACCTTGTTCTTGACTCCTCCGTTTAGGCTCAACTCCTAACGGAGCCAAGGGGGGTAGACCCTATTAAGTTACTAAGGATGATTACTTAGTGTGGTGATGTTTAACTGAATCAGTTACTTAGGATTTTGAATATTTTAACTATAAACAATTGAAGATGACAAGATATGAAAATTACACACGAAAGCACAAAGCTGATAAACAATATATATATGAAGCAAAAATGACCAGTGCCTTAATAATGGAGTCAAATCAAAGAGATCAATGTGCTTGCATGTGCTTGGAGTAAATGTTTTGCGATTGCATCTTGGTATGTTTTAAGTTAAAATTGAAGTATGAATTGATTAAAATAGGCTAAAAGGGGGACTCCATATATACCCGAGAGTACTTGGAGTATGTCCAAAACAAAACCTACACGGCTACCCGCAAGGAATATGTGGGCTGAAATGGAGTCTCTAGGGCTATGTTCGTAACGCACTCGTTAGGGTGTGACAGAGATCGGCGCCCCGAGGTCACTTTTCAGTAGGTTCCCGCTTCCTTTGGGTATTTTACCACCGTAAAGGTTTGATCGAGGTGTTGGATTTTCACCTGATGGTTTGTTAATTGGGGAAGGTGAGTCCTAATTATGCTAGTCACCCAAGTGTTTTTGATATAGCTTGACTGATCGGATGAACCGCAGCCAAGTGCAGAGCATACACACTGGAGTCTTGTAAATTTTGATAAGTTTTTAAGAGATGTGTTCTTGTTTAAAAGAAAATCCTCCAAGAACCTCTTTCGATCCAAGTGGATCTCAATCGGGGAATCAAGGAGGGGTTAATTTTAAATCTGCTGATAAACAAATGATAGAAAAAATAAAACAACTACACAAATCTGGTTTTCTGATTAATCCTACCACGAATCTCTTTCCCCTTTCGGGTCACTCGGGAAATCGTGGGGTAAGTATTATGATTACTTTTGAAAGTAAGATATGGAATATGGAATTAACAAAAAGATCAAATATACTACCCTACAAATTAGATCAATTCTAGTAAAAAGGAAATAAGCAGAAAAACGACGAAAATGGCATCGACGCAAATCCCCCCAGGGGGGATGGGGAATGGGCTCGAAAGAGCCTATTCCAAAGGAAAATATATTTATTAATGGTTACAATATTATATGAATGATATATCAGTTCTTCTTGGTCCTTATATAGGCTGAAACCAAGATCTTACAGTTATACAAAAATTTTAAGAATTTTTGTTACAAAAGGGAGACCCCTGGGGGGATTTGAGCTCTCCAAAAACCACTTTGGACAGCAGATTCCGTTCTTCTCTGTCAGACCTGCTAAAGGAAAGTGAGCAGGTTAGAATAAAAAATTCCCAAAATCACTTTAAGAGTACCTTTGGGTCAACCTACTTTATTTCAAAAAGTAATGAAATTAAACTAGCTAAATCGGCGAAAAAGGAACCAAGGAAAGCAAGCTTTCCTTGGGATCTTGGCCTGCTGTTTGTGTAGCCAATTAAAAGCACTAATATTGCATAATATTACACTTATTGAACAGAAAAATAAACTACCTTAACAGCAAGCTATGAATTTTCACTAAATTACTTGCGAGACTAAGGTACTTTTAGCTAGATCTCTTGAATTTGAATTTTATGAGCAAAACGGAACTAAGATCTAGAATAAAGGAGGGATCTTACTGATCAGATCTATGTGTGTTTTTCCTGATGAGATAGATCAGATTAATAAGAATCCTTTAAAGTAACCAGTTTGAGGAAAGTTTAATAATTTTTAAAGGAGAGAAAGGTGAAGAAAGGTGCTTGTTGTTGAAGCAGATCTGTTGAGGGAACTTGGTAGAGAAGCACCGAGGGGTACAATCTTAGCAATCTATGCTATAAATCAATGGAATCAAACCTGAACCATCGATCTTCCAGCCACGGCAAACCTGTAAGCTACAACACAACTCCTGCAGACAAAACTATCAGATCTGAAGATACATATGAGAAAGGGATGATACAGTATGCAAATAACCTTATTTAACATATAGGTATTAACTCATTCAAACATATGCAGCAAATAGAAAGTAAGTAAGCTTACTTACAATGATCTATCCTTATGAAAGGTACTCCACAATTGAGCCTCCAAAGCTTCTATTTATTTCAACAAATGAAAATCAGTACATGGTTACAATGGCAAGCCCTTCAGTCCAACTCTAACTAGCTTGGAAAAGGGAGCCTCAAGCAGGATTTATACAATTTGTAGGCCATCTAGCCCAGGGGGGGCACAATTCCTCATGGAATCAAGTGAAATCAACTGATGGAGAGTTCATCAATGCATAACTAAGGTTGGACTGAGCCTACTTGTCAACCGAGGGCATGATCTGGCTGACACATCAACCCATACACTGACACATCGACCCAAAACTCATCCAGATGAGCCAAAACGTGTTGAGGAGAGAGGGAGGGAAAAATTCCCCATAAAGGATGCTCAAGATCAACTCAGGATCTGATTTGATCACCTCCTTCAGTCAAGGATTTGTCAGATCCAGTCAATCTGCTCCAGATCTGATTGATTTCAGTCAAATCGGTTGAGAATCCATTGATTTATTGATTTTGGATTTGCTCCATTATTCATCAATTTATTAATTAAAATAATCAATAATTGATTTTTGGGGCTTTCTGACTTGAGTGATGGAAAATCACTCAAAACTAGGAAATAGTGGGTCCATGGGTTTACATGGTGCTCTTAGCTTGAAAATGAGCACGTACATGACTGAAACAGATTATTTGGCCCACTTTTATTACAAAATCAATTTTTCCAATTAAATTATTAAAAAATAGCCTAAGTTTTTGACACTACTACATTTTGATCCAAAATCCGACGGCAAAATCCGACGGCGCGTGGATTTCTTTTTTTAAAATCACAATGATACATTTTTTTTTTTTGTAAATGTGACCACAAGCGTCGATGAAGTGACGGATATTCTTATAACCGTCGATTAAGAGACGGCATGCTGTTAAGCGTCGCTTAAGCGATGGATGAAGCGACGGCAACTTCCCAAAATAACCAATTTTTTTATTATACATCCATTTTAGTCGTCGCTTAAGCGACGGAAACTTCCTAAAATAGTCATTTTTTTTATTATACATCTATTTTAGTACCGAAATAGGGAGGGAATTTATGTGTCGGCGCTACTAAAACAAGTTTTTTATGAATTAAAAGTAGCGGAGATAGCTAAACACAGTAGGAGCACAGGCCATAGAGACATGGATGGCGCAGTAGCAAAGTGGTTAACCCCGTTTGGAACCACCAGCAAAGGAAATGGAAACTAAGGCAGAGGAGGAATCGACAGAGCTAGCAGCGTGCCAAAGTTTTGAGTTCCCTTAAGCAAGCACCTAAAGTTTTCTGCATATCTCTCCAAACTGAGAATAGGGCATCTTACCTGGCACTTCGTGTATCAATCCACCTCCCTCTTCTGCAATTTCATTGAATCACCCATGCCTCCAAATCAATTCATCAGATTGTGAAGGATGGTGTCACTCTCAACTGACCGAATTGCAGTAGAAGATTAGGTCATACTTCAAAGGAAGGATTGGAGTGCTCGTTTTAAATTGTTTTAAATTGAAGATGCAACTGACGTTAAGTGCTTATGAGAAAGGATGGTGCAGTAGCAAATTGGTTAACCCCGTTTGGAACCACCAGCAAAGGTAATGGAAACTAAGGCAGAGGAGGAATCGGCAGAGCTAGCAGCGTGGCAAAGTTCTGAGTTCCCTTAAGCAAGCACCTAAAGTTTTTAGGTAAAAGTGAAATTGATGAAGAATTAGACACTATCCGATGAAGTTATAGGATCCTTTTGCAGTTTTAGAGTTTTTGCAAGATTTTAGGGCAGGTTTTTCTGAGGTTTTTGTGAAGATGACAGCTTCATGCTTTTCAATGGCGACTACCCAAGTGCTGACTTCATTAGAAGCAACAGCAGTAATAGCTTTAGGAAGAGGCTCAGCATGTCTGAAGGCTCCTTGTTCAAGGCTTCCTATGATGGCCTTGCCAACGGCTGCCCCTTGTCATTCAGGGATATCCCATTAATGGCTGCCCCTTGTCATTCAGGGATATCCCATTAACGGCTGCCCCTGAGACAATTATCTTCTATTGTAAATGTCTGTCATCTCATGCTTAATTGCTTCTACAGCTTTGTATATGTAGGCTGAAAATATTTTTTGTTCCAGGGATGTATTGTGGGCATTTCTTTTTAGATTTTCAGTATATGCTTACACGGAACACTTAAAATGCCTAATGGGTGTAGGTAATTTATGATAGGTCCACCGGGCGAAGCAGAGGATTTTCATTTGTTACAATGAGCACCGTTGAAGAGGCTGAAGCAGCTTTAAAAAAGTTCGATGGCTTTGTAAGTGAGGGAATGTATTCATTCCTGGAGTTTTTTACTTGTCTCATATTTTCATATAGGGATCAATTTAAGCATTGTTTTCTAAATCTTATATTTTCAGGCAATTGATATGAATCCTTAACTAGTGTTCTAGAAAAATTTATATTCTTATTGTCTTATATTGGAAGAAAAGAAACTTAATCAGATTGATAATGATGTGAGAAAACGTGTTCTTAAGCACTATAAGTAAAAGCAAGAAAATAAGGTCTAGAGCTTCTTGTGTCAGTTGGTCCATTGTTAGCAGTTTTGTGACTAGACTGGGTTGGTTGGCCTTATATCAATGCAGGAAATAGGTGGGCGCAATCTGAAGGTCAACTTTCCAGAGATTCCTAGAGTACCAGATGGGTTTCCTAGATCACCAACTGGAGGGAGGCCCACAAGGTCACCTAGTTTTGGTGGCTATGTTGACAGTCCACACATGGTGTATGTTGGTAATCTTGCATGGAGTGTAACCTCAGAATCTCTTAAAGAGGCATTCAACACAAAAGGGAATGTGTTGGGTGAAAAAGTTATATAGGATTGTGAAACAGGAAGATCGCGAGGGTTTGGATTTGTTTCTTACTCGTCAGAAGCTGAAGTAGAGGCTACATATTTTGTTGACTGTTGGAGCAGGGTCCCGCAGCTACAGAAGAAGCTGCTAGTTTTGGCGGAAAGATATAAGTTTTGGTGGAAAGATATAAGTTTTGGCGGAAAGAGGACAAGGCAGAGCTACGACGCCGTAGCACGTTTCCAGCTGGAGAGCAGAGCCAGAAACCATGACTTTTGGGATAGAAGAGTCAAGAAGGCAACGGTACCCGAGCGACCGAGAGAAGAAAGCTCAACCACTACATTGAAGGCAGCGGCGGAAGACAGGAGGGCTCAGCGACCCTCATAAATAAGAAGGAGCAACGAGGCTCAAGCATTGAAGGTGAAGGACAGGAAGAGAAGTGGTGCATAGTACCCATGGTCAGTGTCGAGAAGCATGGAAGACTGCAGAGAGCTGTGGTGTGACGGGAAGCGGCTACCTCAAGGACAGAGAGAACCGACTGTCACTAATTTGGGTATGGGGTTACTGTTGGGACAGGCCCACAGTGTTGTAATGGAGAGACCTTCGGGCCGCCTATAAAAGCATATATTTTGTATTGTAAAGGGTTGGTTGATTAGTTAGTTAGCTAATCAGTCAGTTAGCCAGTTGGTTGGCTCATAGGATTGAGTCGTTGGTTGTTCAGTTGATTATTTTTGTAGTTCAGGAGTCAATCAGACAGACTATGCTGTAACGATCCAGATACTTAGCTTGTCTGTGAGTCATTTGAGTCTGTATGTAACCATCCACAGAGAGGAAGAGAGGGAAGGATATATTGACGAAAGGAAATATAGAGATAGAAATAGACCAGAGATCTAGAAGAGATCTCACACTGCATAGGCGGTGCAACAGACTGTGCTAACTTCCCTCAAGATATATAATAGAAGCACAGTTTGGTGGACGTAACTCCCATCCTGGGGGCGAACCACGTTAAATCTGCGTGTTATGTGTTGTATGAATGTGATTGTATTTGCTTAATGTTACTGGTTATTTTTCATATGATGTTAGTTGCAGTAAGTGAATGTATGTATGGCTCAGTTCATGATAATGCAAGAGGATAGAGGTAAGTTGAAGTATTTTAGTAAGCTGTTTAAGGACTCCTTTACGTCTGTTTCTAATGACCATTTAATCAAAATATAACTTCTGCAAAGTAGATTTTCGCACACCGGCACAGTCAATGCTAAGAGAGCAAAGTCGTAGTGGTAGGATATCGCAGAGAGGCGATATCACACCGGCAGAGGAGCTGCGGTGCGCGATACTGCGAGCTAAGGGCTTAGCGTTGAGGAGAGGGTTGGTGTTCCGCGGTGCGCAGAGGTGTGATAGGGTTGGAGGTATTGTGAGAAAGTGGAAGTTGTGCGACGAGGGAAGAGATTGTGCGACTTGCGCGTGGATAAGAATCGCACGGCTAAAAAAGCTGCGAGTAGAAGGGGACGTGCGATGCGCAGAAATAGCTGACCTTGGGGTTCACAGGAGTAAGAAAAGGGACGTAGGATGCGCAGAACCTGGTCCAAGACACTTGAGTCTTGGCCAACCCATTAGATTCACTTCGGGTGAGACTTCAGATTGCTTCGTGGTCTGTTGCCGAAAGGGCCAGTGAGTTTGGGGTGTTGTTGATTAATTATAGTAAACCCGGGTCTGCCCATGCAATCAACAAATGGTTCCATTGCCGGTTTAAAAAACTGGGAGTCAATGTTCTGTTGGCATCCTACGAGAGAAGAGTTTCACCAGTGGCTGGATTCAGACTTAAGGGAGTTCGCCAAGAAATAGAATAGGAGTCCGAGACTAAGCACAGAGGCCTGGCTAGAGAAGCATATCGCTTCAGACATACACGCTATATTTTTTGTAACCTACGGAAATGAGCTTTTCGACAGGTTATCCAAGTTGACAGATAGGAACACATTCAAGAAGAAAAGAAACATCGTCTGGACACCGGAGCTGATTCAGACCGTACAGAACCTTGATAATCCAATTACAAGAGCAATAGACTTCTGGCTTACCAGTGTGCTAGAAGGCTACGTCACAGAATTTGCAGTTGACCAGAGAAAGAGCTTCAGCGCAGCCGAACGATACTTCTTCAGAGGATATCGCGGTAAGTACCTAAGATCTCTAAACTTGTCCCTTAAGATGCTGCTATATGAAAAAGGAACAATGGATCTAGTCTCAGATGAATAAGTAAAGATATTAATGTCACAAGAGTTTGAAAGTGATTTTGATGACATTGGACGAACACGTAGTGGAAAGAAGTATAAAGTAGATTTTAGTTCTCCTATATTTGAAGAAAGTTCAGACAGTATTAGACAACAGAGCCCTAGCACCACCGAGGAACCAGAGGGGGGTATCCCTTACCACCCCTATACTCCACAAAAATAGACAGGGACTTAGAATAATCCCGTAGCTACTCCATCTAGTAGTTCACAGTCAGTACCTACTCCCGTGACACCACCTTCACCTACACCGCTGAGTGGTAGTAATCCAGTCAATCAGAACCTACCACAGAGAAATAGAATGGGAGATGACATGAAGCTACCTATTTTTAAAGGTACAGGAGCAGAAGACCTGGAACAACATTGGTTCCTATGCGAAGCTATGTGGACAATTAAAACAATCAACGATGATAACCTTAAACTTGTACAGTTGGTCACCACACTCAGAGACAGAGCCTTGACATGGTACATAAAGTATACTACATTACCCAAGACGCTTGCCCAGGTCAAGAACGCCATGATTAAAGAGTTTAAGAAACCTAAGTCTGAGTCTCAATGCATTACAGAGCTTAAGGATATTAAGCAGCTACCATCAGAGTCAGTATGGGACTTTGACTAGAAATTCAAAGCTCTTATAGACCAAGTCAATTTTGAGTTTTCGTCAGAGCAGCATAAAGAATGGTTTATTGCAGTGCTGCTCCCTCATATCAGAATGCCACTAATGCAGCAGAAACTCACTACTCAAGATGAAGCGCTGGAGATGGCAATGAAACTAGAGGCTTCACCTTTAGTAGAAACCAGTACAGGCATGACAACTCTACAGACTCAGTTGGCCAAGCTTACGTTACAGATACACGAACTTAAAAAAGGGAAAGAGGTTATGCAAGACATATGGTGCATAAAGTGTAGAGCATAGGGCCATAGTAAAGATAACTGTCCAGTCTTTGCAGACTATTTAGCATCAGGGGCTCCTAACCCCTTACCACGAACACAAGGGCCATGGTGTGAAATATGTAGAACACAAGGACATCCACCTCAGCAATGCCCTTTGCTTCAAAAGTATGTACAGACACCTAAAAACTTATATTGTATCTGTTGTAAATCCGTTGGGCATGATCCACAAGATTGTCAAGCTTATGATCTCTTGTCAGAAAGAACACAGGATGTGTACAGAGTCCAAGTAGACACACAGGGTCCAGCAATAGGACCACAGCCGGATCAGGCTTACGGAGGCCATGGAGGAGGATTCAGAGGACGAGGCCGTGGAGGAGGCTTCGCACGAGGAGGAGGTTTTGGCCAAGGTCATGGACCAGTCACTTGTTATAATTGTGGAATTGTAGGACACTATGCTAGGGACTGCCAGAACGCCACTACTACTTGTAATTACTGCAAATCTTATGATCATACCATAGAAGAGTGTCCCATCTTGATAGCTAAGATCAGAGATCCTAAACCAGCCACACACTAGAACATCCATCTTATTGCTGCTGAACCTAAGGAACCAGAACCAGCAGTTAACATTGTGACTCGGAGCGGTGCTTCCACCAGTGGCACATGGCAGGAGACCGGACAGAACACAAGTCAGGGGTGGGTGCGCAGAGCTCCTACTAAAGCAACCGCGCTCGACCTACAAAAGAATAAAGAGACCTTTCATGAAGCTAAGGCTTCCTTTGATGAACCTACACTACCAGGACCACAGGTACTGCCGTCTAGGGGCGTACCACAGCAAGTACCTTGTAGCAATAGCTCTGAGCAGGCGCAGCAAGCTACCACATCCGGAAGATGTGACGAGGATGAATCGACAGGAAGTATACAAGCCTTTCTGCACAGCTGCTTGAAACTCCTGAGAAATGATAAAGCTGTTGGTGAGCTACAGCGTATGATAGATCAGTGTCAGCAACCCTCTCTCTCGGGCAGTGCACACCACGCTGTCCATAATATTACAAGACATGCAAGGACAGGAAGAGAGATGAAATTCACAGCACAGATCGGTGAATTTGAAATGGATGAGGTTGTCTTAGACCTAGGATCAGGGGTGAATGTTCTAACTAAACAGACATGGGAATAGATGGGTAGCCCTCAATTAGCCCTATCACCTATCCACCTGAGATTAGCTAATCAGCAGCAAGTATCACCATTGGGTCGACTATCGCAGGTACCAGTTGATATCGACGGAGTTTGTACTTTTGTGGACTTTGAGGTTATAGAAATCATTGGTGACAGTCGACCATATCCATCACTACTGAGTATTGATTGGGCAATTGGCAGCAAAGATGTCATTGACCTAAAGAAAAGACAAATGACCTTTGAGGATGCGCAGATCCGGATCATCGCACCGCTGGATCCTTACCAAGGACCTAGATATATCGAACCTATCAGAGCAGAGGAAGAGGCACATAACATCGATACTCTATACCAGATGACAGCAAACCAGAACGACTATATAAATCCAACCGCAGAAGGGCATATTAGTTGGCGATGCGACAGCTCATGCGCATCAGATTCGGATGTTGGTCTAGAAAACTGGCAGAACAGACTTTACGAAGTCTCATTGCGCAGATGTGCATTTATAAGTAAGTCACTGCGATGGATTGGCGCCAAGATCGCTGAGACTCCATCATATCATGGTCTGACGGATATCCAGGATTTTCTTGAACAGTTTGAGCAACAAATTCCTCCTGAACAGAGGATTGCAGCTATGGACCTTGCAGTTCGAGCTACACCTGCAAGATGGTGGTATGCGCATAAAGAGAATATCCCATCATGGGATAATATGAAAATACTGATGGCAATCAGATTTTTCGACAACAGAGAGTATGTTCAGCAGAAATATACAGGAGAAACTGACCCCAGCATACACATTCAGACATGTGAACAGAACTGGTCGGACATTCCAGAGGATGAATGGGTTCACAGATTCATTCACACCTTGGACACAGTTCCAAGGAATTGGTATACAGAGACCGAGCTGCGCAAAGGAACAACCACATGGCCGCTTATGACAGATAGCTTCCTACTCACCTTTGCATTTGAGTCAGAACATCCAAGTGTTTCTCAGGCCCTAGATATAATCAAGACAAAGATTTTTGAGGATCGCACCATCTCAGTACCAGTCCAACCTGAGTGGACCATCCAGCTAGAAGAGGCATTGGAATGCTATAATTTTACATCATAATCAGAGGAGGTGGAGGAGGATCCTCGCAACACCAACATTCCAGAATCAGAAGGCACTCGCGATGTAGAAGGACCACAGTTAGAGATTCCAGCGATCACGGAGCCTATCAAGATTAAAAAGATCAATATTGGCACAGACGTAGAACCTAAGTTTGCCTCTATTGGAGACTACTGGAATGATGAAACAGTCGGCCACATTGTAGATCTGTTACATGACTATCAGGACCTATTTCCCACCAAGTTCACAGAGATGAAGGGAATAGTTGGAGACCTGGGAGTCATGAGGATACCATTAAAGGAGGATGCTAAACTAGTTAAGCAGCATCCATACAAATTGAATCCGTGCTACAAAGAAAAAGTAAAGGACGAAATTGATAAAATGCTAACAGTAGGCATCATTGAGCCAGTAGAGGAAAGCGAATGGGTTAGCCCTATGGTAGTGCAAGAAAAGAAAACAAAAGGGGACATCAGGATCTGTGTTGATCTGCGAAAACTCAACGATGCATCACTTCATGATCCATTTCCAACACCGTTCACTGATGAAGTATTAGACAACGTGGGAGGACAAGAGGTCTACTCCTTCACTGATGGGTTTTCAGGCTACCATCAGATCAAAATACATCCAGAAGATCGATCCAAGACCACCTTTGCAACAGAATGGGGCTCATTACAATATACGGTAATGCCCTTTGGTCTTAAGAATGCACCAACTATATTTTCTAGAGTAGTAGTTGCTGTATTTAAAGAATACATTCATAAATTCTTGGAAGTATATTTTGATGATTGGACTGTATTTGGGTTAATCAATAAGCACATAGGCGATCTAAGACTGATGTTAGAGAAATGTAGGTAGTACCAGATCTCTCTAAACTTGAAAAAATGTATATTCTGTGCACCATTTGGTATCTTGTTGGGTCACATTGTTTGCAAACAAGGCTTGATGGTAGATCCCGCCAAGATCGCTATCATTGTAAACCTTCCAGCACCTAACTCAGTCAAGCAACTGAGGACAGTACTTGGCCATACCGGGTACTACAGAAAGTTCATCAAGGGCTATGCAAAGATTACAGCGCCGATGGAGAAATTGCTCAAGAAGGATGTAAAATTCCTATGGGATGAGGAATGCTAGCAGAGTCTAGACATACTGAAGGAGAAGATGGTTACAGCACCCATCCTAGTATTTCCGGACTGGACTAAGCCTTTCCTTGTACATGTGGATGCATCGGGCATCGCATTAGGAATCGTCTTGACCCAGCTAGGAGAAGGGGATCTTGACCATCCCATCGCATATTCCAGCAGAAAGCTATCAACAGCGGAAAAGAACTACACCATGAAAGAAAGGGAGGGCTTAGCTATGGTATATGCACTGCAGAAGTTTAGGCACTATCTATTGGGCACCTCGTTTAAAATGTTTACTGACCATTCCGCACTGAAGTACCTAGTCAATAAACCAGTGTTAGGGGGAAGAATCTGCAGATGGTTACTCCTCCTCCAGGAGTATGATTTTGAAATCATTGTGAAACCAGGAAGACTGAATGCAGGACCAGATCATCTTTCGCGGTTGGACTCAGGAGAAGAGCCCAGTAACCTAGAAGACAATCTTCCAGATGCGCCATTATTTTACATACAGATTGCAGATGAGTACTATGCCGACATTATTCATTTCCTCACCACAGGAGTAGCACCTGATGACTTTAGTAAGCAGCAAAAGAAACAGTTGGTTGTGAAGGCAGCAGACTTCACCCTCATTGCAGGATTCCTATACAAGTTAGGTCCGGATGAAGTCCTACGCAGATGTGTAATTCCGCATGAAAAAGACACTATTATCAAAGAGGCTCATTCAAGAACCGCAGGAGGTCACTTCGCTGGAAAACCGACTGCGCAGAAAATCCTGGAGGCAGGATTATGGTGGCCTACAATGCACAAAGACACGAAGGACTTCTGTAGATGCTGCGATATCTGCCAAAGGGTAGGAAAACCCTCGCGACGCGATGAAATGCCACTGCGACTGCAGGTCACACTGCGCGCATTCGACAAATGGGCTATAGATTTTGTGGGTCCAATCAACCCACCAGGGAAGCGCACTGGTGCGAGATACATTATCACTGGAACAAAATACCTCACCAGATGGGTAGAGGCCAATGCAGTAAGAAATTGTGATGCTGCTACAGCTGCACAGTTCCTTTTTGAAAACATCATCAGCAGGTTTGGATGCCCAGTAATTTTGATGAGTGACCAAGGTACACATTTATTGAACAGTACTATTGAGGCATTAACAGAAGAATTCCAGATCCAGCACCATAAGAGCACTCCCTACCACCTGCAGGCTAATGGTACAGTGGAGGCCTTCAATAAGATTTTAGAAAATGCTCTCACTAAGATCTGTAATAGCCAGAGGAATGACTGGGAACTCAGAGTTAACGCTGTCTTATGGGCATATAGAACGACATGCAAGAAACTTACGGGACACACACCTTTCAGCTTAGTATATGGATAGGAGGCTGCTATGCCTATGGAGTATATTCTTCCCAGTTTAAGAATCGCTCAGATTACCGAGATGACTGATACAGACACAGTCGAAGCAAGGTTAGCACAGCTGCTTGCCTTAGAAGAAGACCGGTTCATCGCTGGATTCCATCAGAGAGTGCAGAAGGCCCGAGAAAAATCTTGGCATGACAGACACATTAAGAACAAGACTTTCCAGATTGGAGACCTGGTGCTCCTCTATGACAGCAAATTTATCAAGTTCCCAGGGAATTTTAAGACGCATTGGCTGGGGCCATACCAGATCCAATGAATCACAGAAGGAGGTGCTGCTCAGCTCAGCCAGTTGAATGGGGATCTCTTGCCCACATGGATCAATGGCAGTAGGCTGAAACTCTATAGTGATAGCCTCCCCACCTCTCAGCCCTAGCATGAACAGTTTATGACGGTGCAGATGTCCAGTGTAGTTGAAAGGAGGCGTTGCACCGGGAAGGAGTCTACAAAAAAAAAAAAAAAAAATGTGTGATGCGGAGTTTTTTTTTTTTTTTTTTTTTAAACGCTGTTTGTTTGCGCAGGTGATGCGGAGTTGCATCGCAGCAGTCAGATGTTTCCCCCTGCCACGTACCTAGTTTGCAACCAACAGTGGGCTATTCAAGTCACTATCTGACAGGTAGTTAATGAAGAAATGACTGGTATCCCCTACCGTAGATTTGGCAGCAGGTTAATAAATTTTTCCAGATTTGGTAAATCCCCGACGACACTGATGCTTGGATATGCACACTTGGAGGTACACGTGATCCGATCTCAGCAATTATGACAGATCAGAATGACGGGTAGGGTCTCGTCCAAGTAATTATGATGACCAACGGGGTTGACCTAGGAGGACCGTTGTGTCCGGTAGCATGCCTTCGGCATAAAAGCAGTCATCCTTCAAGTAGGAAGGGTACAGTTGCCAAATCTTGAGAACTATGCAATGCAGTGCTAAGTGTCCCCTGCGCAGAGCCAATTAAGTTGCAGAGTACAGTGACTTCCAAAGTTCAAAGCCACTGCACGCCCAGAGTATTGAGCTAAGCGGATTCTGACTAAAAGCGAACCTCTAGAAGGCATGTTGAGACGTTTTGACCCTAGCCCTGGTGACCGTAGATCCACCATGACGACATCCAGGGTTGTGAAATTAAGTACAGCACCAGTTAGACAGTCGCTAAGGATGAAGACTCAAGCGCTAGAAGTAGAAGTTGTCACTAAAGTCTCTGCTAAGGAGAACAAGAACGCCAAGCCGACCACTGAAGATAAGAAAGCAGAGCAGAAGATTGATGAGAAGAAATCTACCGCTAGAAGAAAGGTAAAAATGAGAAAAAGAAAGCAACGGGAGAAGGTCACTGACCTATCTGATCAGCTAAGAAAAGCACGAAACATGGTGAAGGTACTGAAGTAGAAACCTGAGGGTCAGCGGTAGCATGTGGACCTGGACCACTTCGAAGAGAAGAGAAGTGGAAGAATACTGCAAACCCAGCGGAGGGGAGACTTCCAGAACGAGGACAAAGGCTTGTTCTCGGAGCGGAGTCCATGGGTTGCTTCTTCTCTGTCCACGAGGCTCTAGATGGAAGGAAAGGTTTGAGGAGGCTGGAAGATACAGATTTTCCTTGTGATAAAAGTTCTAACCCAGATAAAAAGGAAAGGATATCTGTGGAACACTTCTCAAACACTAGAGCGCTCATAAAGAAGAAAGAGTGAGGAGAGCGAAACCGTGACTATGGGCAGAAAGGATAAGAGAGCCCAGTGGACTAAGTTACCGAAACTCCAGAAAGAACATGTCGAGGTAATGCAGAATGAAGTTGAATGAATTCAAGGAAGGTTACAGCGTACTTCGCAGGAGGCGAAGGATAAGTTGCAGCAGGAGAAGCCTATTCTAGGTGGCTTGAGGGCGAGCCACAAGTAAGTGTTAGGGGACTGTTGGAGCAGGGTCCCGCAGCTACAGAAGAAGCTGCTAGTTTTGGCGGAAAGATATAAGTTTTGGCGGAAAGAGGACAAGGCAGAGCTACGACGCCGTAGCACGTTTCCAGCTGGAGAGCAGATCCGGAAACCATGACTTTTGGGATAGAAGAGTCAAGAAGGCAACGGTACCCGAGCGGCCGAGAAAAGAAAGCTCAACCACTGCATTGAAGGCAGCGGCAGAAGACAAGAGGGCTCAGCGACCCTCATAAAGAAGAAGGAGCAACAAGGCTCAAGCATTGAAGGCGAAGGACAGGAAGAGAAGCGGTGCATAGTACCCATGGTCAGTTCCGGGAAGCATGGAAGACTGTAGAGAGCTGTGGTGTGACGGGAAGCGGCTACCTCAAGGACAGAGAGGACCGACTGTCACTAATTTGGGTATGGGGTTACTGTTGGGACAGGCCCACAGTGTTGTAATGGAGAGACCTTCGGGCCGCCTATAAAAGCATATATTTTGTATTGTAAAGGGTTGGTTGATTAGTTAGTTAGCTAATCAGTCAGTTATCCAGTTGGTTGGCTCATAGGATTGAGTCGTTGGTTGTTCAGTTGATTATTTTTGTAGTTCAGGATTCAATCAGACAGACTGTGCTGTAACGATCCAGATACTTAGCTTGTCTGTGAGTCATTTGAGTCTGTATGTAACCATCCATAGAGAGGAAGAGAGGGAAGGATATATTGACGAAAGGAAATATAGAGATAGAAATAGACCAGATATCTAGAAGAGATCTCGCACTACATAGGCGGTGGAACAGACTGTGCTAACTTCCCTCAAGATATATAATAGAAGCACAGTTTGGTGGATGTAACTCCCATCCTGGGGGCGAACCACGTTAAATCTACGTGTTATGTGTTGTATGAATGTGATTGTATTTGCTTAATGTTACTGGTTATTATGCATATGATGTTAGTTGCAGTAAGTGAATGTATGTATGGCTTAGTTCATGATAATGCAAGAGGATAGAGGTAAGTTGAAGTATTTTAGTAAGTTGTTTAAGGACTCCTTTACGTCTATTTCTAATGACCATTTAATCACAATATAACTTCTGCAAAGTATATTTTCGCACACCGGCACAGTCAATGCTAAGAGCGCAAAGTCGTAGTGGTAGGATATCGTAGAGAGGCGATATCGCACTGGCAGAGGAGCTGCGGTGCGCGATACTGCGAGCTGAGGGCTTAGCGTTGAGGAGAGGGTTGGTGTTCCATGGTGCGCAGAGGTGCGATAGGGTTGGAGGTATTGTGAGAAAGTGGAAGTTGTGCGACGAGGGAAGAGATTGTGCGACTTACGCGTGGATAAGAATCGCACGGCTAAAAGTGCTGCGAGTAGAAGGGGACGTGCGATGCGCAGAAATAGCTGACCTTGGGGTTCACAGGAGTAAGAAAAGGGACGTAGGATGCGCAGAACCTGGTCCAAGACACTTGAGTCTTGGCCAACCCATTAGATTCACTTCGGGTGAGACTTCAGATCGCTTCGCGATCTGTTGCCGAAAGGGCCAGTGAGTTTGGGGTGTTGTTGATTAATTATAGTAAACCTGGGTCTGCCCATGCAATCAACATTGACTAAAAGGGATCACTCATACGATTTGCAGACAAGGAGACCTGCCCAACTTGTAAACAAGGAGACCGATTACACCCCACTTTCCAATGAGAAGAGGGATAACAAATTTTGGACGTGACCTAGCTACAAAAATGGTAAGCCAAAACCTTGTTTGGTTCAGAAACCCTGATAGGGATTTTGATTTAAGATTGCATATTTTGTTGACTAAAAGGGATCCAACACAAATCATTGAAAAGCATG
>LPNX010683888.1:1073954-1118839 GCA_001517045.1 Pseudotsuga menziesii | reverse complement strand
AGGTAGGCCAGTTCTTCTTCATATCCAGTTATTAGTATTACTTGTTTTATATGTATTAGAAGTAGCAGTTTTCTTAGATTTACAGTCACCAAGATTATGTTAGGTCATATGTGGACTGCTCAATACTTGGTTTTGAGTGTTTTAAATTTTTCCCTTTACATTCTATGTTGCAAGGGCCAGTCTTTTTCTGCAGTGGCATATGGCTCACCAGATGATCTGATGAGCCATAGTCTCTGGTGTCTTAGCTGCTATGCTACCAGATGATCTGATGAGCCATAGTCACTGGTGTCTTAGACATCCACTAACAGGATTTTTACATCAAGCTGGATTGTTTTGAGTGCAGTTGTCTAAGAATGGTCAAATGTCTTCATTTATTCTGACACAATTTTCTTATAATATACAGACAAATGTCATGTACTATAGAGGTATTACACATGCTCTCTATACCATTTGCAGAGATGAAGGCATCAAGGGGTTGTACAAAGGCCTTGGGCCAATGCTATTGGTTAGTATGGCATACATTGTATATAGCACTATTATTGTTTGAAGCTGTCACGGGCGTTGGAGTGAGGCATATTCCATCGTTGAGTAAATGCAAGGGATCAAGTCTCTGTACCAAAAAATGGGTGGTGCTGCATGAAGGCTAGGGACCAATAAGACAAAATTGGGTGTTCTCTAGGATTGTGACACCCACTCTTATGCTCAACGCCACTCTTACTAATCCTTTTTTAGTAGGCTGCTCGTGGCTCTACATATTATGACAGCTATCCTTAGTTCCTCCAAGCACCTTGAATGTTACTGATAATGTAATGTTCCCCAAAACTTACATACACAATTAAAAATTGTGCATTTAACCAGCCCTACATTTATATTTTAGGCCTGATATGTATATATTTTTTTCTAAACCCTTTAGGCAGCTCCTCACTTTGTGAATGCCACTAGTGCTGAATGGTGCTCGAGTATAACATGTACCCTAACGAAGAGGGACTCTGCTGGACTTGAACCCCATGACCTCTCATTGATAATTGCCTTGAAATTTATTGGTTCAAAGTTCAAACCAATTGAGCTAACCCATTGGGCTAGGTCCAATACTATGTTTAGGTATATATTCATATCCACGTTATCTATGCTATGCCGATGGATATTGTAGTCGTATTCCCTTGTTGTAGAGACTGTTTATGCCAATGGTACACAATTCCCTATGAAAGAATCAAGACTAATGTGAACACCATGAGCCCTACGATGTAGACTTCATTTCTTCTTATTTCCCCATTTTACAATCCCCTTTCCGCCATGCATCACTTAACAGGTTTACTGTTGTCCAAGCACAATGAAAACTATGGTTTTATGATATACATACCATTAAATAACATGAAATTCATGCATTTAACAAGATTCATGGTAATTAATCAGAGTACCCACAGAAGTAGCTACAACCATAATTATGATGTATAGGCAATTTAAATTTGTAGGCTGGTTAACAGGGGTGTTGTTATTCCCCTCACCAAAGGTTTAAATCCTCCTGGAGACATGTTTTCCCCTCGTGGGATGGCATGCTGGCATAAGCAGCCTGTTGAATGCATTCGGGGCTAGGTGCAAGTCCTGTGTGACTTTGATGGAATACCACTAGCATGTGGGATACCACTGCTTCATTGTAATATCCCAAGTTGATACACCCCACTGCTTCATTGTAATATCCCAAGTTGATAGGTGTATCATGTTTGTTTTAGTTGGAAGCATTCTCTCTCTCTATATATATAATTATTAATATATAATATATATAGGGAAACATCCCAATGGACTGAAAAACATGGAACAATGCTGTCCCATCCTCTAGATTTTTTATTAGTGAAGATGAGCTTGCTTGTTCTAAGCTAGATCAGATTACAAAGTAACTTCCCACATGATACTAAAATGATTGACACAAAGCTCAAGAAGACACTAATCTACCAACATCTAAGACAGCACATGCTCCACAGGCTGCAGAGCCACAAGCCACACCTGGCAGATCCCACACAGGGGAGGAGCATGCCCACCAGGATTTGAACTGGGGTCATCTCCACACAATATTTTTTTTTTTAAATTGTTGCAACCGTCGCTTAAGCGACGCCTATAGGTGTCGCTTAAGCGATGTCTGCAGCAATTTTTTTTTTAATTCCTTATAAATGTTCATTTTCGTCGCTTTTTCGACGGCTAGTCATGTCGCGTAACCGACGGTTGATGTTTTATTCATCGCTTAACCGGCGGTTTTTCATGTCGGTTAACCGACGCTTAATGTTCTTATTCATCGCTTAACCGACGGGTTTGTATGTCGCTTCACCAACGCCTTACATTCAACCGACGGTAACTGAAGTGTCACTTAACCGACGGATTAACAACTGTCGGATAACCGACGACAAGTTTTTGACGCTTAAAAAAAATCAAAGTGTCGTACATGCGACAAGGAAGTGTCGAAAATCCGACAATATGGCCGTCGGATTTTTGGTCGAAATGTAGTAGTGGGAAAAATTAAATTTTAATAAAAAACACTGAAAAAACTGAAAAATTGAAAAATTGAAAAACACCTAGGGGGACTTAGACATGTTCATATGACTCAAAAATGATGTCTAGCATGCTTATACATTGACACATAGACTCTAATAACCTCAATAGGCCCAAATTCCAAGCCTACCACCCCAACTTTGGAGGTATGGAGTGAAAAACTCAAAAATTATCAGCTGTTTGTTCAACAACCAATAATAACCAAGGGAAAAAACACCCTGGGCTGATCGGATTGACAAATAAAGTCTATGAGACCAAGTCTTTTACAGAAACTGTCATGCTAGAACATTTATTACAATTTCCCCATGGGGTATGAACATGTGATATGATACAACAAGCACTTCCCAGAAGTACTTCCAAAGGTTCTCTGAAGTCCGAACAAGTTAACCCTGTCCGATTCACCAGGCTCACTTGATAGAAAACCACTAAGTACAACTTAGGTGGTAACATTCTGGCTCCAACTGTGGGACGTGTGCTCGATCTGGTCTTTAATGCAAGGAGAGGATACGAGAACACCAGAATCTCTGGTTTATATACCCTGCAAAAAAATCTCAACTTGTCAAGAAAAACCTCAGTAGCACAAGTTTTATGAAAAACCAGATGATCCATTAAGCTGATTTATTTAAACAAAATAGATGTAACTAACTAAAAGAAGCAAAGTTTTATTATAGCTAAAACTAGAAATGCAGAAAGTAAATGCTCTCTTTCAAAGAGCTTATTTTCCTACTCTAAGCATGATATAAAAAGGGTTATGTGTAATTAGAAATCCAATGTAACCACCTAAGCATTTTATTGACATAATTTTTTTTTTCCTTGTCTTTGGTTACAAGCCAAAGTAAGGATACTTTATTCAGAAAATGCAAACCTGCTTAATGATCCAGAAGGGGCGGGATGGATGGGAAATCATAGGTATGAATAACGTCGTCAAACTTCCTCCCAAACTAGTAAGTGCCTGTGCAGGCTGCTTCTATCCATGACTGGATAGGGTTGATGTACAAATTGGAATGATGAGGCAGATTGACTACACCATCATACTAATCATCAAGGCTTACTAGATGATAATTCACTATATAAGCCCCAATAAGCTCCAAGTCATGAGGAAACTCTATATGTGAAGATGATAGTTGAGATTGATATTCTAATAATTGTATCACATCTGTCTTTTCACAACACTGCTTCTCCATGTCTTCATTATTTATACCTTTGTGCGGATCTTCATGATATGACTCTGAATGATCATATGGATAAAATGCATGCTCCTTTTTCATATCAAAGTTTCCCAAGGCCACATGGTCCATGCTCTCTCCTTTAGATATGCCATAGACAGAAAAATCGACAAAACCATAAAAAGTTTCTGGTTCATTATTTTCCACTTTATTCATGTCACAGACTGGTTTTTCCATGAATGTCCAGGACTCCTCATCAACATCTTTGTCGGGGATAAGGGAGTCTTCGTCACTTGTATCATGCTCCAAGCTATACTTGTCCTCATTTTCATACTCATATTCTTCAGAGAGAAGGTCACAAGGTAGTAAACCTTCACGACTATCATCATTATATGGAGAACACATAGGACTTCCATCATGTATATTACAGTTTTCATCATAAGTTTCACTATAATATTCTGCAATGGTTTCATCCTCAGGATTGTATTGTTTAGATGGTTATTGCTTTTCGAAACCGTAATCCGTGGCCTGCTGCCAATGCTGGTTTGATAGAGGATAGGTTCGGCCTACCATGTACACATGATCAGACTCGCCTGATGTTGTTTCCTGATTACTGACCTCTGCCATCCCATGTTCTATAATCTAGTTTGCTATGTAGCAAGTACTTTCTGGGTGGAATTGCTCACAAGGTCTACACCATGGAATTACTTCTTCTACCACGTTAGTTGAGTCTAACTAGTTTGGAATCCTAGGCTCTTGCTGAAGATACTTCCTTTGATACACTTGACTTTGTTTTGGCTGAAAATTCTTAGGTCCATTATTTCTCTCCAGTGTGACTATTCTGTTTTGGATTTTATTCATTTGCATAGATTGTTCTGCCCTGAATTGGTTCTGAGTAGTCATCACCTCTTCCAACATGCTAGCTATCTTTTCCATGGGATCTTTAAAGGTTTCCTTTTCCTCTAACTCAATGGCATTTCCCTTTTCTTTGTTGTACGAAGTGTTTCCCCTAGTGTAACCTGGAATGTTGGACTTGCCTGAAGATTGCATATTCCTTTCTATTTTCTCGGCCAGATCTTGAGCAGTTTTTAGATCGACCGGCTCTTTATCCCTTAATTGGTATCTCAAATCACTAGTGAAAGCTTCGATGTAGGATATCAAGATGGAGGCATCGCTTGGCTTGATGTCTCTAGGGAGATCCGCAACCACACGCTCGAATTTAGTATTAAATTCATCTATGGTTTCATTCTCCATCTTATTTATATTGTGCAGGGTAGCGAGCAAATGTCTTGGTTCTTTCTTTTCCCCCCACTTCTTCTTAAATCCTGCTAGGAATTCATTAAGGGTTTTATATGAATCATCATCTAGGTTGTAGTACCATTCTTCAGCATCATCTTCCAAGGATAAAGCAAAGAGCGTCATTTTGACATCATCATGGTCATGGGCAGCATCATTGCAATAACTGGCTAGGTACTTTTCAAACTTTCAAAGGCGAGACTTGGCAGTGATGGCATTATTGCCCTCGAACTTGGGGAGCTTCTTGATCGCATCATTCAGAAAATTATGAGGAGCACCTACTATCTGAGAAAAGTCAAGGGGTTTGTAAAATTCCATCATTTCTTGATATTAGTGGACATGACTCTCTACAAATATGTGATGGATATCTGAGAGGGATTGGTCTCCTAAATCCTCAAGGTTTCTATGAGAAGTTTGCCTATTCAATATTTCCCTAATAAACCTTTTGGGATCAGGGAGAGGATTGAATAATTGTTGGCGGTTTCTTCGGGTAGAAATTCTTGAAGGGATGTTAGATAGTGGAGTCACCAGATGGATCGAGTTTTAATTTTTATGTTTTTTAAAGACTAGATCAATCAAAAGTTTTTATTTTTTTAGTTGTTTAGAAAAAAGTTAAGCTAAGTCATACTCGGGAATAAAAATATTTATCCCCGACAACGGCGCCAAAAAGTGTTTCCACCTTTTCACACACCTGGATCACGTGGCAGAAATATTCAAGCCACTCGATGTGTCCTTGGGGGCAAGTCTCGAGTCAAGGCTGTCACCTTGTTCTTGACTCCTCCGTTTAGGCTCAACTCCTAATGGAGCCAAGGGGGGTAGACCCTATTAAGTTAATAAGGATGATTACTTAGTGTGGTGATGTTTAACTGAATCAGTTACTTAGGAGTTCGAATATTTTAACTATAAACAATTGAAGATGACAAGATATGAAAATTACACACGAAAGCACAAAGCTGATAAACAATATATATATGAAGCAAAAATGACCAGTGCCTTAATAATGGAGTCAAATCAAAGAGATCAATGTGCTTGCATGTGCTTGGATTAAATGTTTTGCGATTGCATCTTGGTATGTTTTAAGTTAAAATTGAAGTATGAATTGATTAAAATAGGCTAAAAGGGGGACTCCAGATATACCCAAGAGTACTTGGAGTATGTCCAAAACAAAACCTACACGGCTACCCGCAAGGAATATGTGGGCTGAAATGGAGTCTCTGGGGCTATGTTCGTAATGCACCTGTTAGGGTGTGACAGAGATCGGCGCCCCGAGGTCACTTTTCAGTAGGTTCCCGCTTCCTTTGGGTATTTTACCACCGTAAAGGTTTGATCGAGGTGTTACATTTTCACCTGATGGTTTGTTAATAGGGGAAGGTGAGTCCTAATTATGCTAGTCACCCAAGTGTTTTTGATACAGCTTGACTGATCGGACAAACCACAGCCAAGTGCAGAGCATACACACTGGAGTCTTGTAAATTTTGATAAGTTTTTAAGAGATGTGTTCTTGTTTAAAAGAAAAGCCTCCAAGAACCTCTTTCGATCCAAGTGGATCTCATTCGGGGAATCGAGGAGGGGTTAATTTTAAAGCTGCTGATAAACAAATGATAGAAAAAATAAAACAACTACACAAATATGGTTTTCTGATTAATCCTACCACGAATCTCTTTCCCCTTTCGGGTCACTCGAGAAATCGTGGGGTAAGTATTATGATTACTTTTGAAAGTAAGATATGGAATATGGAATTAACAAAAAGATCAAATATACTACCCTGCAAAACAGATCAATTCTAGTAAAAAGGAAATAAGCAGAAAAACGACGAAAATGGCACCAACGCGAATCCCCCCAGGGGGGATGGGGAATGGGCTCGAAAGAGCCTATTCCAAAGGAAAATTTATTTATTAATGGTTACAATATTATAGAACTAATATATCAGTTCTTATTGGTCCTTATACAGGCTGAAACCAAGATCTTACAGTTATACAAAAATTTTAAGAATTTTTGTGACAAAAGGGAGACCCCTGGGGGGATTTGAGCGCTCCAAAAACCACTTTGGACAGCAGCTTCTGTTCTTATCTGTCATACCTGCTAAAGGACAGTGAGAAGGTTATAATAAAAAATTTCCAAAATCACTTTAAGAGTACCTTTGGGTCAGCCTACTTTATCTCAAAAAGTAATGAAATTAAACTAGCTAAATCAGCGAAAAAGGAACCAAGGAAAGCAAGCTTTCCTTGGGATCTTGGCCTAATGTTTGTGAAGAAAATTAAAAGCACTGATATTGCAGAATATTACACTTATTTAACAGCAAAATAAACTACCTTAACAGCAAGCTATGAATTTCCACTAAATTACTTGCGAGACTAAGGTACTTTTAGCTAGATCTCTTGAATTTGAACTTTATGAGCAAAACATAACTAAGATCTAGAATAAAGGAGGGATATTAATGATCAGATCTATGTGTGTTTTTCCTGATGAGATAGATCATATTAATAACAATCCTTTAAAGTAACCAGTTTGAGGAAAGTTTAATAATTTTTAAAGGAGAGAAAGGTGAAGAAAGGTGCTTGTTGTTGAAGCAGATCTGCTGAGGGAACTTGGTAGAGAAGCACCGAGGGGCACGATATTAGAAATATCTGTTGGAAATCAATGGAATCAAACCTGAACCATGGATCTTCCAGCCACGAAAAACCTGTAAGCTACAACACAACTACTGCAGACAGAACTATCAGATCTGAAGATACATATGAGAAAGGGATGATACAGTATGCAAATAACCTTATTTAACATACAGGTATTAATTCATTCAAAAATATGCAGCAAATAGAAAGTAAGTAAGCTTACTTACAATGATCTATCCTTATGATTTCAGAAACCATTCAGGCAGACAATAATTAAGTGCAAAAAATTGGATAAATAGCAGTTTCACCTCGAATGCAGCAAGACAATGGCAATCCACACATGAAAGGTACTCCACAATTGAGCCTCCAAAGCTTCTCTTTATTTCAAAAAATGGAAATCAGTACACAATTACAATGGCAAGCCCTTCAGTCCAGCTCTAACTAGCTTGGAAGAGGGAGCCTCAAGCAGGATTTAAACAATTTGCAGGCCATCTAGCCCAGGGGGGCGCAATTCCTCATGGAATCAAGTGAAATCAACTGATGGAGAGTTCATCAATGCACAACTGAGGTTGGACTGAGCCTACTTGTCAACCGAGGGCCTGATCTGGCTGACACATCAACCCATACACTGACACATCATCCCAAAACTCATCCAGATGAGCCAAAACGTGTTGAGGAGAGAGGGAGGGTGAAATTCCCCATAAAGGATGCTCAAGATCAACTCTAGATCTGATTTGATCACCTCCTTCAGTCAAGGATTTGTCAGATCCAGTCAATCTGCTCCAGATCTGATTGATTTCAGTCAAATCGGTTAAGAATCCATTGATTTATTGATTTTGGATTTGCTACATTATTCATCAATTTATTAATTAAAATAATCAATAAGTGATTTTTGGGGCTTTCTGACCTGAGTGATGGAAAATCACTCAAAACTAGGAAATAGTGGGTCCATGGGTTTACATGGTTCTCTTAGCTTGAAAATGAGCACCTACATGACTGAAACTGATTATTTGGCCCACTTTTATTACAAAATCAATTTTTCCAATTAAACTATTAAAAATAGCCTAAGTTTTGGAAAAATTAAATTTTAATAAAAAACACTGAAAAAACTGAAAAATTGAAAAATTGAAAAACACGTAAGGGGACTTAGACATGTTCATATGACTCAAAAATGATGTCTAGCATACTTATACATTGACACATAGACTCTAATAACCTCAATAGGCCCAAATTCCAAGTCGACCACCCCAACTTTGGAGGTATGGAGTGAAAAACTCATAAATTATCAGCCGTTTGTTCAACAACCAATAATAACCAAGGGAAAAAACACTCTGGGCTGATCGGATTGACAAATAAAGTCTAAGAGACCGAGTCTTTTACAGAAACTATCATGCTAGAACATTTATTACAATTGCCCCATGGGGTATGAACATGTGATATTATACAACAAGCACTTCCCAGAAGTACTTCCAAAGGTTCTCTGAAGTCCAAACAAGTTAACCCTATTCGGTTCACCAGGCTCACTTGATAGAAAACCACTAAGTACAACTTAGGTGGTAACAGTGACTCTACTGGGGAGTTCCTAGTAGTTGTCCTTTGGGGGTTTTCTATTGGCATTCAATGGCTGTGAATTGCTCTTTTTCTATTGTTTTTGTGTTGGGTCTAGGGGCATGTTTTCCTGGTAGTGTCTGATTGGTGTGAAGTTTGTCTCAGCTTTTCTGTTTTCCTTTATTTGTATGCACCTTTCTTCTTGTACGTGAGTTTTGAAGTCACTGTCATGTATATATGTCGGTTTCACTACTATTTCCACGTACACATGTGGGTTTACTGCGAACAGTCGCGTATGCCATTAGTTTTTCATTTTAGGGGAAGTGGAATGGTTGCTGGGTGAATTTTGATTATTGCTAAGTCTCCTTTGATACTGCTAGAGTCTGTATACACCTCTATTTCTGACTAGAGACGTTTTTTTAGGGTAAAATTTATTTTTTGAAGAATGTTCTTGTCATTGCATTTTTTCATTTTTGTTTTGGGATTAGTGCATTAGACTTCTTTTACCTTAATACTTTGCTTGAGTGCTGCTTGAGTGTGCTTGCAGAGTCTGGGGGTTGTAGAGCCATTCTTTTGCTTTTATATCTCATTTTTATTTCAAAAAATCCAAAAATATTTGCTTATCATCATGCATTGCATCTTGCATTTTGCATAGTACTTGCACTAGATTTTCTTTGGAGTATTAGTCAGGATTTCATATAGGAAAGCTTGCATTTATCATTTGAAGAAAATTGTGCATTTCACATAGTAGCATACCTTGTTTTTCATGGACACAATGCATTTGCATTGATTGTTAGGTGTGCATTTTACTTCATGTTGTGTCATAATGCCATTAGTTGCACAGCCATATACCTCTTTTGAGTAATAAAGCTAATTAAAATCAACGCTTAATTAAAATGAACCACACTATTTTATTTGATAGGGTTCACCAACACGATTAGGTTTTAGGGTCTTGGAATAGTTCATTGTGAGTAAATTCTCCAAGACCACTAAACAACAACATGTATGTGTCTTTTCAGGTGAGTGTGTGAAATTCCTTGGTATAACCAGTGTTTCTCAGGATCCTCCTCTCAAAAGGGAGTTAAGCACGAGGTAGTGTGAGTGGTTATTGATTGGGATGACCCCTAGTCATAACTGAGTAGCACTGGAGATATTTCCAGGATTGTATTCGTATCTGGGAGCTCTTTCGAGAGTTTCAGGCTTTGTTACCCTACCAATACGCTCAAACTCGCCTACAACTGTCTGCCTGAGCATTGATTATATTGAGGTGACCTTAGTGGCCTTACCTAGGATATCGAGGGGGTACTTTGCAGGGGTTATTTTGTGGGTGTCCCAGCCAGGTTGGGGTTGGACAGCACAGTCGTTTTACACGTTGAAGCTGAGGGCCACAATAATTGGTTACGTACCTCTGCTTGTTGTGTATGGTAGACTCAAGCATCTCCTAGGTGAGACATACATGTTTCATTCGGGAGCTCACTTATCCTACCCTTTATTGTTTGTGGTTGGCTTTAGATTTTCTTGGTGATTTCTCTGTGCACGTTATCTTTCCTAGGGTTTGCGTAGATAGAGAGTCTTTGATATTTTTTGAGTCATTGTGGATTCGGGTGTGGCTCCTCATTGTTCTTGTTGTTTAGTAGGACTTCCACCTTCTACATCTCCTCCTCCTTTGGGAGAGAGAAATAGACAGTCCAGGCGGACTACTTCGCACATTGATTCACACACCATGGGAGACCATATAGAAGGTATTCCTGAACCACCTTCTCCCATTCATGTGGAAGATGGGGATTTTACTCCTAACTATGATCCTTCACCCGATTTGACTGAGTTAGGTCCTGTGATTTCTGAGATATGAACCTTTCATGATAGACCTACTTACTCTAGGGTTGATTCCACATTGACGCATCACCGGTATGGAATGCCGGAGGATGATGAGACTCATTTTGAACCCGTAAGCACTAGTTATGGTAGTTACGATATGTTTGGTTTTCCCACACATGATTTGGAATTCCATGTCGAATCTGAGTTTGAGCCTAACACTATGCCTGGGAGCACTCTCATTCCTTACCATGCAGAGAGGTTTGGGAGCAAAAGTCACATTGCACCTTCCATCCTGGCGGTGGAAGCTACATCACATATTCCTCCTAGGTCTAGGGTTAGTGATCCTATTATGATACCAAATCTGAGATGAGTGACTATAGGGAATAGTACGTACATAATTACACAGATCCTTGTGTCCTTTGTCCCTAGTTCTTTGAATGTTCACCCTCAACCTCATTCACATGGTCCTTCGGGCTAGAATGTTGCTACGAGTTGTGTCCATACTATGGTTACTAGATCAGTTGTGTCTCAAGTAAATGCATTGCCTGTTGTTTTGGGAGGTCATGGTCATACTTCTAGAGGTCATATTCCTACTTTTGGAATGCATATTCCTACCTCCAGAGCATATATTCCTACTTACAGAGTGTCTCATGGGACATCTCATGCGATGACTTACGGACCCTACTATGGGACGCAGTATGGACAGGGTTCTACACCTTGTGGGTGAGGGTATCAACAACCTGCTTACTCTCCAAATTATGGCTTTGTAGCTCCAAATAGTCAAGGTACACCACACTATGGTGCTTCCATGCCACCCTATATGGGTCAAACGGGAGGAGGGCACTGTGGCCAAGGCCATGGTGGTAATCAGACCTATGTGAATCAGAATTATCAGGGAGCGGTCCATCGACCTCATCATCCTAGGCTCCCTTTTGTTGGAGACATTTACCTTCATACTCACTCCTTCGGTCAAATTGGCCTAGTTAAACCACTATCCTAAGTTTAATTGACATCAGTGGAGAATTAATTACCATCATCCCAGTCACTCCCATGCCTACCTACAGTCAAGGAGGCTAACTGGAGCACTCCAGGGGTGATCTGTGTGACATTCATGCACCTAATTGCTAACTGGTGGTTACTTTCAGTTCAACCAATCAGTTACAGTCAGTTAAGGCACCTCCATTCATTAAATATATTATTTAATGATTATTTATTATTATTTTAATGAACTGGATTGAACAAGGCACCTTCACCAACTTTTGATGGTCAGTTCAGCTTTAGTTAACCTCATCAGGGTTTATTGGAGTCATGCAGTACTAGCACTTGATGATTGGATTGCTATGACATGTGTTTGATCTTCTTCAGTTGAGATTCAATCATTTATTGCACTCCAACTTTAGTTAGGGTTTGGTGAGTCAATTAGGGTTTTGGTCAAGTGGTTAACTGAGTGATATTGCATGGCAAAGAGTCAGTTAAGCTAGACTCACTCACTGAATTCAAATTGTCCCTTAGGTATTCAAATTCTTCATGGAGTTAAGCTATTTCTAAGCATGGAAATCGTAATCCTTTATTGTTTATATAATATACAGAGAGGAAACCTATTTGGTATTCCAGTTATTTCCAATTGATGAGTATTTGTTAATAATTCTTTGATGATTTTGATTCTTAGTTCCTAGATCATGTGCAAGAATTAATATGGTATCAGAGCATGCGGCGGGATGAATATCAATCTCTCAAAAACAATATTTTTGATAGATTTCTCCATGAAAAGTGAGCAATAGCTCAAGAATCTAGCACTACACCAGAAACCAAGGCTTACCACTCAATATCCCAAGTAAAGAACTTGTTGATCAAGATTGCTTGATTGAATATGCTAGGTGTGATGAAAGCGTAGAATGTGCAGTCTGTCCAACCTTACGGTGCCCCTTTTGTTTTGATTTGCAGGTTTTATCAAGTACAACTTCGAATGGACTCATCAATCTCTCCTCTCACCCCATTCACAAGCTATTCGGAATGGAAGTTGAAGATGATTGCATATCTCAAGAGACGAGGTCTCTATGAGGTGTCTATTGGAATTGGAAGAGAGACTTATGAGAATGAGAATGACTGGATAAATGACATTGACAAATATTTTGGATCAATAGCTCTGGCCCTTGATGATGACTTGTACTTTGTTATTGATTCTGCTGGATACCCAAAGGAACTCTGGACACAATTGGACAGAACCTTTGGCAAGCACAATGAGGATCATAATATTACTTTGGAGATTACAGCCAGCACCACAAGAGTTATTCACTCAAAACTCTCAGCCTCTACTCTCTCTGATGAAGTTGTTCAAGATGAAGATGAAGCAGAATCTTCTACACATTCAATTCGAATTGAAGAAAGTCTCCATGTAGTGACTCCTTCTCCTGATGCTCCGGAAGTTCATGAGATCTTTGATATCTCATATTCTCATATTGCTGAAACAGAAGAAGACATTCGAATCTCTGATATTGAAGAAAAATACTACTGCACTTCCATGCAAACATTCACTGGTGATTTTCCTTTCAATTCTGTGCAAAATTTACCAGTAATTGCTTCCGAAAGTGAGGAGAAATTTGAATTTTCTTCCTATAATGTTGCTTCTGGTGTGAAAATATGTGATACCTTGGATATTTTGGAAAAAATATCAGATTACCAGAGTGATCCATTCACTCCCCATGATCTAGATCTTCCAGCAAATTCTTGCAGGATTGCATGCACCAAAATTCAGAATTTTGAAGAAGAAGAAAACTGTGCATCTACCGTCTCGGTTGACCATAATTTTGGATCTGATATGAACCTTATTGGATCTGACATGATCTTATTTGGATCTGATCTGATATTTATTGGTTCAAAATTTCAGGTTCATAAACCTTCAGTACTGCTTGTAGCTGTTCTCATCAACGGTGTGAAGAAACAAGTACCGCAAGTCTCCTTCGAAACTGCTGCTGGGGATTTGATTTCCTTTCACAGTTTTGGATCTGTTGTGAACTTATTTAGATCTGATATTATTTTGTTCATATTTTAAAATCCAAGAGCTTTCATCCATGCTTGTAGCTGCTCTCACCGATTCCGGTGTGAAAAATCAAGTACCGCAGTTCTTCTTCAATTTTGCTTATGGGGATTTGGTGTTAGTTTCCTCTTATGAGGTTGCTGATATTTTATTTTGTGAATATTTAGATATTTCTGAAGCTATATCAGATTATGGAGCTCAAGCATTCACTCTCCATATTCCCAGGGATTCTCTACCTTTGGTCACAAGCTCATCTCCTCACAGAACTAGTAAAGAGGAAGACATTCTGCATCCGCATGGACACTTGCTCCTAAGATTTGGGGCTGATTTTACCACTCATGGTTTTCTATTCAAGGATGCACCATATCAGTTTATTTAGTGTTCCACACATGGTTCGAATCCTCAAGAACCTTTGCTCTCTCTTCAGATGATTTCAGTTGCTCTACATGGGTCCAGTTTTCACCGTGCAGCTGTTTATGTTTCTGATTCAGTTGAGTGCATTGTTTTTCTTCCAAAGTGGAAGATTCCTTTAGACATCTTCACCAATATATTTTCAGAAAATAAGTTCACTTACCTCCGTTCACTGTTGGGGATGAGTTCATCAGGGTGATCCAGACTACTTCCAGTGTTCAGCTTGAGGGGGGGTTTTTTCCCACTGGGTTTTCCCTCTTTTCCTCACTTAGTTTGTTTTGAGCATTGTTTCAGTTGCTTTATTGTACAGGGTGACCTATGGCCTTTTTTTCCAGGGCCCTAGAATTTTATGCATCTATGTTTTCTAACTCTTCCTGAGTATAGCTTAAGGGGGGGTGTTGGAGACATTTACCTTCATACTCACTCCTTCAGTCAAATTAGCCTAGTTAAACCACTATCCTAAGTTTAATTGACATCAGTGGAGCATTAATTACCATCATCCTAGTCACTCCCACGCCTACCTACAGTCAAGGAGGCTAACTGGAGCACTCCAGGGGTGATATGTGTGACATTCATGCACCTAATTGCTAACTGGTGGTTACTTCCAGTTCAACCAATCAGTTACAGTCAGTTAAGGCACCTCCATTCATTAAATATATTATTTAATGATTATTTATTATTATTTTAATGAACTGGAGTGAACAAGGCGCCTTCACCAACTTCTGATGGTCAGTTCAGCTTCAGTTAACCTCATCAGGGTTTATTGGAGTCATGCAGTACTAGCACTTGATGATTGGATTGCTATGACATGTGTTTGATCTCCTTCAGTTGAGATTCAGTCATTTATTGCACTCCAACTTCAGTTAGGGTTTGGAGTGTCAATTAGGGTTTTGGTCAAGTGGTTAACTGAGTGAGATTGCATGGCAAAGAGTCAGTTAAGCTAGACTCACTCACTGAATTCGAATTGTCCCTTAGGTATTCGAATTATTCATGGAGTTAAGCTATTGCTATGCATGGAAATTGTAATCCTTTATTGTTTATATAATATATAGAGAGGAAACCTATTTGGTATTCCAGTTATTTCCAATTCATGAGTATTTGTTAATAATTCTTTGATGATTTTGATTCTTAGTTCCTAGATCATGTGCAAGAATTAATACCTTTCCTCGCAATGCTGGATATTCCTGACTTGTCAAGATTGATGAATGATCCTGTAGCTCATGACCTGGCTTGGCTGGCTATCCCTACTAAGCTTCCCTCAGACATACCCGAATTCGAGGGAAAACCGGTAGAGGATCCGAGCGCACATGTTACTACTTTTTGCCTATGGTGCTCTTGATCGAATTCCTTACACTAGGACTCAATATATTTAAGGCTATTTCAATGCACCCTTACAGGGCCTGCCGCGAAATGGTATATAAAGCTACCTAGGGGGGCATTCGCTTTGTTCGATGACCTAGCGATGAATTTTCTTAACCACTTCCAGCTACCAGTGCGTTATTACGTTGGCACTGAACTCTTGTCGACATTTCGACATGATAAATCCACACATATCTTGGATCATATCCAAGAGTGGCATAGATGGAAGAGGTTAATTAAATCCTTTATACCACCATAATTCCTCCTTGAATGGTTCCTAAAGTCGTTATTGCCTTATATAGCGAAGGATGTTTCTACATCCAGAGTGCAAAATGAGGAACAAGCCATTTTTAGGGTGCAGGAACTGGATTTGATTTATGCTCATCTCAGTTTGTTATATGAGATCATTCTCAATGCTCCGCATTCTAGTTCGACCCCAAAGTTAAACCTGGATGACATGCCAACGGCATTGTTGGTTGTACGAGTGCTAAACCTACGGATTCTATTGCAAAACAAGCTAGTCATATGTCAATCAACCAATCTGCTTCGAGACAAGCCATGGCTTCATCTCAACCTGCCCAAACGGTGAGTGTGCTTTCAGTGCAATCATCGGACCAGAAGGGTAACCACCAGCCCGGACGGAATAAAAAGAAGGGTAAGAATAATCATAAGGGTGGGAATAGGAATGAAAATGCTAATAATAATAACAAGAACACCTGTAATATAGGGGGGGACAAGTAAGCTAAACGTAAGGTTAAATTTCCTTGCAATTTGTGTAAGGACGATCACCTCACTTACTTGTGCCCTTGTATCGATGAAGCCTCGAGATTCTTGGCACAAGGCCCAGCTGTGCTGACTAACCCTTTACCTCACAACCAAAATATGAACTCGAGGACCCATGATCAGTCTGGTGGTGATCAAGATCCACCGGAGGGTAGTGGTTGTGGCTGCATTAACATGGTATGTGCTGTGAAAGTTGTGACCCATGCGAAAGACTATGGTTTGTCACAACCCAGCCCAGGAAAGGAACCTAATCCACCAGGGGCTCCTCTACTTATTGAGAAACCTATGGATAAACCTGAAGCTACACCTCACATTGCTAAGGGAGTCCTTAAGCATTTGGGGCACAATCCTAATGCCTGAGCTGCCCAGAACTATTCAGTTGTTGAGGATTTGAGCCACACTCCTTGTGCAATGTCTGCACTGGAAGTGCTTTAGAGTTGTCCTTCGCAAAGGAAGGCTTTGCTTTCTACCCTTGGTGTGAATAATGATAATTCTTCCTCCGTGATTAAATTTGAAACCACAAGACTTCAGCCTTGCTTGCCTTACTATGTGTCTCTTTTGATTCACATAGAATGTCTTAACATGACTGTCAAGCGCACTGTGATTGACGAAGGCGCTGCTACTTCTGTGATGTCTTTATCATGTTGGAATGGTTTAGGTTCCCCTGAGTTGTCTAAATCAGTGACCATGTTAACTCTGTTTGATGGGATATCATTTAGGCCACACAGGATCCTTCCTTCCCTTAAGGTCCATTTGGGAGGGAAGACCGTTGCGATAGAGGTTGAGGTGGTTGATGCGCCCCTTGACTACAATCTCTTGCTGGGTAGGAATTGGATGTATAGTATGCAAGCCGTAGCTTCTTCCCTATTTCGTGTTGTATGCTTTCCATTTAATGGGAAGATAGTCACGATTGATCAAACGTCATTCAAGAATCCGTCAGTTACCGCATCTCCGGGAACTTCGATCTCGATCATTGAACACTCTCAGCCGGCAACTGGGAGTGTGGGTGTGGGCATGTATCCATCCCTCATGGGAAGTTTTAGTTGTCCTGCACCGATCCTTATGATAGGGTCTAGTTCCGGTGAGGCTTCAACATCTATGAGATTGGTGTCTTTTCACATGAGTCATATGGAAGATCCTTGGATTCTTCCTACACTGAGTACTTCGAGTGAGCCCATCGTGATGGACGTGCTGTTGCCTCTAACTATTGTAGCTTATCAAGCTAATCTTGAGAGTGTTGCAGAGACCATTCCTTCCTCTTTGTGGACGGAGGAGGAGGACCCTTATGTGCTTCCTGCATGGGAAGTACCGTATTCTCACGCACATGACTTCCTTGATAGTGTTTTCCCTTCAGATGAAGTGATTATTGAGGCCATGTCTAGAGTTGAGCCACCATGGGAATATCTCCATCATAGATCTTACTTTCTTTCCAATCTTGAACGCTTGGAGCGTGAGGACTTGAGGGAGGTTCTTATCAAGAGAATTGGTAGTCCTATAGTTCCATTAAGCTCTCTTGGTCCGATGGCTGATGGAAACATGGAAAATATATATCCAACGATTCCTATCAATATCTCTCATGATCCTGGCAGGATAGAGAATGTCTATATTGGGGCAGAATGTTCCCATGCTGATATTCAAGAATACACCAAGCTGTTTAAAGAATTTTGTGATATTTTTGCTTGGTCTTACGATGAAATGCCAGGTATTGACCCTCGCATTGTCGAGCATGAGATTAATACTTATCCCAACACTAAGCCTGTTCGACAACGCTTGTGCGCAGTGAATCCTAGGAAATCAAGCGTGATTAAGGCAGATATAGAGAAACTATTGAAAGCCGGTTTTATCTATCCCGTTCCCTTAACAGAGTGGGTTTCAAACCCCATTTCGGTGGATAAGAAGTAGGGAGTGATCTTCATATGTACTGATTTCTGTGCTTTGAATCGTGCATGTCCTAAGGACAATTTTCCCACACCATTTATTGATTAGATTTTGGATGAGTGTGTGGGTAGTGAGGTTTTTTCCTTCATGGACGGCTTTTCCAGATATAATCAGATACAAATTAAACCTGAGGACCAACATAAAACTGCATTTATTTGTCCTTGTGGAACTTTTGCATATCAGAAAGTGCCTTTTGGCCTTAAGAAAACTGGAGCTACTTTTTAGTGGGCCATGACCTTGATCTTCCATGATCTCAAATTGATTATTGAAGTATTTTTGGATGACCTTGCTGCTCATTCTCGCATGAGAATGCATCATTCCTATCATTTGAGATTGGTATTCGAAAGATGCTGCCATTATTTGGTCAGGTTAAATCCTCACAAGTGCATCTTTTATGTGAAGTCAGGTCACTTGTTAGGATTCATCGTTTCTAAAGAGGGTATAAGAGTCGACCCTTTGAAGGTTGAGGAAATACTTCAGTTGTCTCCCCCGAAAAATATTCATCATCTTCAATGTTTGCAAGGCATGGCAAACTTCTTACGGAGATTCGTTGTCAATTTTGCCAATTTGACTAGAGGCTTCATGCATCTTTTGAAGAAGGACACCACCTTTTATTGGGATGAGTAAGCCCAAGAATCCTTTGATGCACTTAAGCGAGCCCTAGCATCAGCCCTGGTGATTAATCCCCCAGACTATAGCCGTGATTTTCTACTTTATGTGGCCGTGCCCATGGAGATGATTGGTATGGTTTTGGTTGAAGAGGATGAGGAGCTCCAAGAGCATGTCATATACTATCTGAGCTGGAATCTTATTGACGCAGAGATTCATTATTCTCATGTTGAGAAGCTTGCCTTAGCTACCGTACATGCAGTTCAATGGTTGAGACATTATATTCTCCTTCGCCAGACCTTGGTTGCAGCCCATGTTAATCTGTTTCAATTCATCCTCACTCAAAGGATGATTGGGGGAAAATATAATAAATGGATTGTCATCCTGCAAGAATTCGATTTGAGTTTGTTTCAACAAAATTGAAGAAATCGTTAATTTTTGCAAAGCTTATATCGGATTTCCCAAGCGAGGCCGAGGAGTTGGTTTGTGAAGATACATTTATTGATGGACACATCTTATTAATCTCAACTTTAGACCCATGGTATGGGGATATCATTATATATTTACAAACATTGAAGGTCCCCACTCACCTCTCACGGGATGAACAACGACGATTACGTCACATGTCTACGAATTACCTCATAGTGGATAACACTTTGTACCACCATGGGGTAGATTTCATTTTACAACGTTGTTTAAATCATGAGGAGGCTGAGGTAGTGCTGAATGATTGGCATGGAGGGGCATGTGGTGGTCATTTAGCTAGGCTTTCTACAACCCAAAAAATCTTAAGAGTGGTTATTTTTGGCCGTCGATCTTTAAGAATTGTGTAGATGTGATCAAGAGGTGCCACCCTTACCTGGTGTTTGCAAGTAATATGTGCTCGAAACCTGCCCCGTTACATCCCATCATCACCATCTGTCCCTTCAATAAGTGGGTGCTTGATTTTATGGATTGCAACCCATCTTCAGCTGCGGGGCATCATCATATCATAGTGGCTGTTGATTACTTCACGAAATGGGCTGAGGCTATGCCTACAGTTAAATCCGATGGTGAGACAACCGTGCACTTCATATTCAACCATATTATTACTCGGTTTGGGATTTTGAAAGATCTTGTCACTGACCATGGCTCGCACTTTCCGAATCGTATGATGGAAGAGTTGGCATCAAAGTTAGGGTACAAACAAGAGCATTCCTCCTCTTACTACCCTCAAGTGAATGGACAGGTAGCAGCAGTGAACAAGTCACTCAAATCCATTCTCCAATGAACCATCGCACAAAGCAAGAATAATTGGCACATTATGTTATATCCTACTTTGTGGGCATATAGAACCGTTGTTAAGACTGCCACAGGTTTTTCTCCATATCAACTTGTACATGGAGTGGAGTCTGTATTGCTGATTGAATGTGATATTCCTTCTTTGAAGCTAGCTGTAGAACTCTTACCAGACACTTCCCCATTGGAGGAGCATTTGGTCCACCTTGAGCAACTTGATGAGCATCGTCAGGATGCCTTCGTGGCTCTAGAAGTAAATAAACATCGCGTAAATGTCCAGTACCATAAGTTTGTCCATCCAAGTAGGTTTAGTGAGGGAGAGTTGGTCCCTTTGTGGGATCAACTGAAAGAACCCTTGTGGGTAGGAAAATTTAACCCCATGTGGCGTGGTCCTTACGTCGTCAAACGTGTGTTAGAGAAGGGTGCTTATGAGTTAGTGGATTATGATGGAACGACCTTGGTGGAGCCTAGAAATGGGCTCTATCTCAAGAAGTACTACGCATGATTTTCAACCAAGGATGGTATTGTATATTGTTGTACAGTTTTTCATTGTTAGGTCTTTTTCTTATAGTGATCAGGTTTGTGATTAGTTTCTGTTTCTTTTGGTAGATGTCAATGGAATCTTCCACCTACATAGGATTTGCGGATGGTGCGATCTGTCACACCCAACACTCAACCTCTGCTGCTTGGGTGATTTATACTCCTATGGGTTAGGTAATGTCTTCAGGAGGCATATATTTACAGCCATCTTCAAACAATGTTTCTGAATATAGTGTCATTATAGAGCTTCTACGGGATGCCATTTCACATGGCGTTCTCTCTCTTGAGGTACGTCTTGATTTGGAGTTAGTAGTGTCACAGCTTAATGGTTTGTACCATGTTAGAGATCCGACGTTATTAAGAAGATTCTTATGTGTGAGATTATTAGAACAACAATTTGACAATATAACATACATACATATTCCAAGAATTAATAATCAAGTTGCTGACTCATATGCTAACTACGTGTTAGATTGGCATTTGTTTCATACATAGTAAATTCATCACAAACACAAATTTTCACACATGTAAATAAATCAACCAATCATCATAAAACTTTTATAAACATCCAAAATGTGGTAATACATAGTGTCATGACACAAAAATGGGGCTCTCGAGCCACCAAAATATAATACACGGTAATACAAAATGTATAACTCCCAGGTATCTAAGCCTGTGGAGGAGGAGGGGGGTTGTGATCATGGAATGTCACTACGTCTCTAGCTAACCATCGAAATAATCACACCCATGCTCATGGTACACCCAACACCTGGCTCTACATGGCCTCAGGAAAGTCCTTGACTTGAGCCATGGGAACTCTATGTGTCAGCCTCACAAAGTTGGTATGAATGCTTTGGAGCGTCCGCTCCGCATCCACACCTATGATCTCATCTCCTCTTCCCCTCCGTCTATGATGAGGGAAGCATTCAGGCCATCATGGTCCCACATTTGCATAAATATGGTAGGTGTCACTATGTATTGTCACCCAAAAATATGTCTTTTGATTCCATATAATCAGAAAACACAAAAAAAAATTAAATAACTCAAAAATTTATAGAGAGGGTCGAGATTCGTTACCTATGTCACTGTATGATGATCCTGGTGGTAGCGGCATGTCTGGGTCCTCCTGGAAATCTATCCCCGCATAGGGGTAGTGATCGATGGAAACTATCTATTGTTGCCACCATGGAAAGAACTCAGCTGGATAGGGGTTGGACACCCTACCTCCACCCAGTCTGTGCATTGCATCTGCCCAACGTCGTTGGGTTTGATCTCAAACCCCATGTAGAGGAACATCAACTCTGGGGCTCAATCCTGGAACATGCTCAAAGAAAAACGTGCTTAGTATGCTACTAAAACTGAAGTTTTGCACTCTGCCCATCTTACACTCACTGAGCTGATGTTTCATGTTGCTCAATAGTGTAGTGCTCCAATCATATACCGTGGGTCTCATGAACTCCATTGCATAGAACATCAGAGGCTACGAGGCCTGGTGGAGTGAAGCCAAGCCTGCTATCCTACCCAGTGTCAGTAGGATGGCCTTTAGGCCTAGCACCTGTATAGAGTTGGTTGGGATCTGACTCCCCACCTTCTCCATGTCCAGATAGAAGTACACCACAATGTACTCATCTATAGTCAGGCCACCTCTGGGCCCGCGAGAATGTAGGTTCACTACTTTCCCCCATCGGAAAAGTCCAGTAATAAAGTATATGTCCTCCACCTTTATGGTGAGGGACATCCCATCTATCTGGAATGACTTAGAGTCTAGATCCCAGTAATCCACCAGCATCTGCAATAGTCTTGGTTTGGCCCTTAAGCCACCAAGACACCAAAATTTGTAGAGCCCACATGCACGTAGCACTTATTGAGCCATTAGATCGGCCCTTACTGCCTCCTCTACATCACCATGTTCATGTTCTCTCCATTCTAGGACCATCCTACACAAAAAATTGCAAGTTTTCCCATTAGAATACTTAAAAAACCTCATGCGCGGCCGCATATGTGACTGTTTTCCAAACAATCGCATATGTATGTGACTGTGAGGGCATTTTTTGCGTGTATCTAGTCCTATACGTGGAAAACCCTCGATTTCTGCATGGTCCACAAAGCCTATTTTTGATTGGCCTAGAAATCCTAAATCACCATGGAATTTGATAAAAATTGCATCAAAGTGGAAGAGAAGAGCATGGGTAAGTACCTGGAAGAAATGGTAGTGGATTCTATCGGTTGGATCTCCTAGAATTTGCTGTTGAAAATCTGAGCTCAATTGGGTAAAAATTTCAAATGTTTTATAATGTTTTGAATTTTTTACTATTTATAGAAATTTTTCAATTTTTTTCAAATTTTTACCCCCTTTCCTATAGTTTGGACCATTTCTAATCATTTTGGACCGTTTTTTACCTAATTTATGATGTAGGAGAAATTTTTGAGTGCCATTTCAGCTGTTGGATTGACTCGTCCGTGTTGATCTCAGGTATCATGTCTAAACTGGCATATAGGTTAGGTTTCATCACTATTTGCATTTTGCATGACCTTATGACCATTTCATTATAGCCTTAGGTACGAACCCACTCTATTTTGTCGCGAAACCTTCTTGTTGTTTTAGAAGTGGCATGGTATGAGTGGTAGAGCTTGACCTTACATGGGTACCCTAGGTAGTGCCTTATTTGCATTTGGTGCCCATGCTGACATTTTGTCCCTTAGGGTGTGGGAGTTCGTTGTATAGTATTGCCATGACATTTTGCAAGATCCTCATACTCCTCTTGATATTTTGCTGGCCTATTTCCCTCAGGACTCCTTTACGTCAAGTTGTAATTGCATTATCATGAGCTTTGCCTGCCTTATTGAGCTTTATGCCAGCTTCCCTGACATTGCATTTCAGCCATATAGCCCGAGCTTGTCTCATGTCTAGCCATGCAGAGCCATTTTATATATCCTTTTCATCTTGATTCCCTTTTTACCAGGAGGGCATTTTCCCCCAAGTGTCGATATTCTACACATGTATCCTTGCATTGAGCATAGGTATGTTCCACTACTTGGAACTAGTTTGTTTGCCCCTATGACACTCGTCTCCTCCTAGTCTATAACTATAAAGCATTTTTATTCTTTTTCAAGATTTTTAAATATTTGAAAAAGTCCAAAAAAATCAAAAAACCAAAAATCCGGACAAGGAAAGATGTTATCTTTGGCAGCTGTCGAGTCATGTTGCCTTCAAATAAAGCACTGTATATCACATCCATTGGTTGGGTTTATAGTTTGACTTTAGGAGCTATACTCATTTATCTGAGTTTATCTCCACTGACTGGTTAAGGTTCCAGTCCCCATGGAGCCTCTATCGATGCCCCTTATGTCACATAGATGTCCCAGTTTTGCATATCGAGTCTATTTTTCCTTTATTTAGTCACCATTCGTCGTTATGCTCTTATTCCAAGGAAGTTGAAACCTGAGTCGGCCGTTCCTTAGTTATCTTGACTTTGCATGTCAACCATTCCCAGTACAGTTACTGGTTCGTGCACCTTATGATTGAGTCCTTCCACATCATATAGCTTTGCTGAGTACCTCATGTTGGATGATGGGGGATGCCTTAATGCCCTCCTTCCAGTGGATTTCATCCCATCGACTTCAGATCATTTATTTTGGGATTGGAATCTAGAGTCGTTTTTTAGTGCCTTGAGACTTGCAATCATCAGTGGCAGGTTCTCTCACCATCGAAATACTTTGGGAATACATCAATGTCCCCTGATCAATGGATCCTCTCAAGTGTTTGACCTCAACACATTTATTCACACTTGTTAGTTTGCACTCTAGTACCTTGATTCCCATTTTCATTATCGGTGGGTGATCTTGCGTCTGTTAATGGTATACATCAATGACTGGTAATCAAACGATGGACTATTATGTTCAACCTCGACACCTCTATTCACATAGTAGGACATGTACTTGTAGTGGTTTGTGTAGAAGACCTTCCATATTGGTGGCATCTCTTATATGCTACCTCCTTGATCGTGCCAGTGTTCATGAGATTTCAGCTCTCGTGACTTGATTTTAGTATATGTCAGACATTCCCAGCCATTATGGAGATCTTGATCCATTATATATCTTCAACCATTATGGAGATCATGGTCCTTTGTATATATTCATCATGGAGATTCTGATCTATGTATATTGTACGTGGAAATGACCACTTATGTGATATCTTGTATCATGCCTATTCATGGCCATTGTACTCTTATGCATCCGGGACTGCTATATGTATTTGCAGTATGTGCAGAGTTGTATCATGGTACTATGTTGATTGGGTGGCTGGTATTCCATTTGGGATCCTGCATCACTCCACTTCTAGGATGGTCTTCTAATGTATTTCGGCCATCATATGACCCCTCTGACCTCACACATTAGGGGGCATCTGTTATAGTGGATTTTACCACTCTAGGTGAATCACACTTGTATGGCCTTCCCCTATCCCTCTGTAGACTCCTTAGACCCCTTGGACCAATTTTTGTCCTTTGATGTTTCCTTGACCATCCCTAAAAGCATGTGAAAATTAATACATCGAATTTTAAACCTATAATCATGTATATACGTAGGTTTCACCACTAAAACCGTGTACATCGGGATGTGTGCATAATCCAAATCCTTTTGGAGTTTTCCTTGACATAGATCCGACTGACTTGACTCCTAGCCTTCCATATGCCATGAGATCGCTTGGATTCAACCTTTCATTACCCCTTTGAAAATATATACATGGAACTCTTTGGTATACTGAAGGCATAAGAGAGAATTGAGAGCAAAGAAACTATAGTCCATTGTTGTTGGAACTTGTGCTTGAGTCTGCATCCCTTTGTCCCTTGGAGCACTTTTGTGTTCTTCCTAAGCTTGCCTTTTGCTTGTGAGCTTACTATCAAGAGATGGAGGATTGAGGTGGTGGAGGCCCAAGTGGGGGATTCAATTTATTTGATTCGCATACGTGCCGACAGAGGTTGTATCCATTGTAATCTTTGATTTCATATTAATAGAAATATCTTTTCTTGTCCAATAATGTATGTTTGAATGAATATTTTATCCTTGGATGATTTCAAATGCTTATACATTGTTGATTATATATGCTAGAATAGATCTAACACCCATATATATAGTATGCTTGTATTGTTTACTTGTTGAGGAAGTGATTTATCAATTCAAGCTGAAGTGGGGAAGCTCAACAGGGATCTACTTCAACCATCCAGAATAAGGTACGAGGTCTGATCCTTTAGTGTTAGATATTTAATTTCTATTTCATATTGGGAAGGATTGATTTTTGGAGTCAAGCTGTCTGTTGTGGTACCCCAAGCCATAGGAATTTCTCTCTGTAACAACCCTGATGGGTGAGTTATGAACAACAGTCTCTAAGATTCCATTCTAGCCCACAAACACCTTTGTGGTAGCCATGAAAGTTCACTTTTGGACATACTCCAAGTACCCCTTGGGTATATCTAGAGTCCCCTTTTCGCCTAATTTAATTCATTCACATTCCACATTAACTTAAAATATACCAAGAGACATTTGCAAAACATTCTTTCAAGCGCATGCAAGCACGTTATTTTCTTTGTTGACTCCATTTAAGGCACTGGTGAGTTATTTGATCAATTCTTTCGATTATATATATATATTGAGTGTCATTATTGTGCTTGTCTGCTTTAAATCTTGCATCTTGTTATATTTTGTTTCCACTGGTTAATTTCAAAAAACTCCTAAACAACTTAATCAATATAACACCATCACACTAAGTAATTAGCCTTAGTAATTTAATTGGGTCTACGCCCCTTGGCTTCGTTAGGAGTTACCCTAAACAGAGGAGTCAAGAATAAGGTGACAGCCTTGAATCAAGAATTTCCCCCAAGGACACACCGAGTGGCTTGAATATTTCTGCCAGGTAACCCGTGAAAGGCGGCAACAAGTGGATCGACGAATACTGAAAGACAACCCAGAATGGAAGGTGACTATGTAAAATTACCCATGTTCCAAGGTAATGGGACTGAGGATCCCAAACCATATTGGTTTCTATGTGAATTAGTATGGACTGTAAAGAAAGTACAAGATGAATATATCAAGAAAGGACAGTTGATGACAACTTGTCAAGGTCGAGCATTGGACTGGTACATGAAATTCATACAAGTACTAGCAAGTTATCCAAAGAATACCCTGGTGTAGATTTGAATAGGACTTATCAAATAATTATGAAAGTTCAAGTCTAAGTCATAGTATATTACTGATTTGAAGGAGATAAATAAATACCTGAACGATTATGTATGGTATTTTGATCAGCGGTTTAAAACTCTGATGGATAAGGTCAGTTTTTGGATGACCAATGTCTAGCACAAGGAATGGTTTATCGTATCAGTGGTACCACACATTCATATGCCATTAATGCAGTAGAAGTTTGCGACACAAACCGAGTCTCTGTAGGTTGGAAGCTTCACCAATTAGTGAAATATGAGTTGGAATGAGCCAAATTCAGTCGCATTTAGTGAACCTTACTATTAAGATACAGGATATCAAGAAGGGAAAAGATGTTTGCGAAGAAGTATTGTGCACTTGGTGTCAAATAGAAGGGAATCATAAGCATTAATTCCCATATTTCCAAGAATATCTGCAAGCCAAATATTTGAACCCGTTAAGTCAAGGGGGACTACCATGGTGTCGAATTTGTCAAACCAGAGGACATCGGCATGAGGAATGTGTATACCTCCAATAGGTAGTGTCGAAACCCTCAAACTTGTTCTATAATTTTAGTTGCTCCATTTTCTATGAAGAAACGGACTGTAAATCGTACAACTTGCTCCAAGAAAGAACCATGGATACATATTTTATAACAGGAGAAGAGAAGCAACCGACAAAGCGACCGTTACCAGAGTCGCAGTTTGTTCAACCACAACCACAGTTTGTTCAACAACAACCACATTTTTATCCACAATAGTCACAATGCAATGAGATACAATAGAAACCACAATATACTCAACCGTAATATATTCAAGTGCAACCTAATCATCAACAACAATCTAATCAGTCACAATACCAACCACAAGGATGATTTCGCAGAGGATTCTAAGGAGGTCATAATGGAGGCTTCAATCGAGGAGGAGGTATGAGACGAGATAATGGACTTGTGAAATGCTATAATTTTGGAGTATTGGGACATTACCAGTGAGATTAACCAAATATTTAGTCGCAATGTACTTATTGCAGCACGCAGATCATATTGTTGAATATTTTCTACAAAGTAGCAAGAGGAGAATGCCACACCACCACAAAATGTGAACCATAATTTGAACCTGAATGCGAACCAGCCTTAAAATCACAATCAAGGACCAACTGTGGGAAAACTATTGACAGAATCTAGGCATCATCTCACAAATGTTGGATTCATAAGTTGAGGAGGAGCAATGATAGGAGATGATGGATCAGTCCCATCGACTAGATTGGTGTCTTGGAGGAAGGTACAATTCGATGTTGATGTTGAAAAAGAAACCTTCTTCATTGCAAGAGACATACTAAAAATAGACACAGGTAACTTGTCTATCTATGACATTCGACCTACTTTTGATTCGATGTATGCATCGGGACCATCCTGAAAATATGGAACATTGCAAATTTTTTTGGAAAGTTGTCAATCACTCATAAAATACCTTAACGCCTTAGCCAAAGTAGAGAGGGACAAGACCACGCTATGAATTCTTTACATAAGAATAAAACTGAAAGGGATATGAGAATGAAAGTATAGATCAGTAACTATGATGTGGATTCGGTCATCTTGGATCTAGGATCAAATGTAAACATTTTAATGAAGAAAACATGGGAAAGAATGGGTCAACCACAGTTAGTTTGGTCACCTGTACAACTGCAACTAGAAAATCAAGTGAGGGTGTCACCAATGGGACAATAACCACACCTGCCTGTTGAAGTCGAAGGGCTGAAGACTTATGCGAACTTTGACATTATTGAGATATTTGATGAAAGCGGCGCGTATATCGCACTGTTAAATATCGACTAAGCCAATGACAATTTGGTGGTTATCAACATCAAGAAGAGAGTGATGACATTTGAGAATTGGGATGTGTAAATCATTTCCCCATTGGATCGTGTTGAGCGTTGACGATACAATGAACCAATAAAAGAAGATGTTGTGGGAGGATGGGATCATGTGTATAACATTTATGAAGACTACACTAATGCCACTGCGGATGGACAGATCAGTTGGTGAAGTTGTAGCTCTACATCATCCTATTCTTAGGATTCCATAGATAATTGGAAGAACCGGTTACATGAAGTATCAACTAGGAAATGTGGATGAGTTACTCAATTGATGCATTGGGTCGCAACAGAAGTTGTCGAACTACTAACATGTGAAGGGATGTCCAACTTGGCTGGTTAATTGATGAATTTGAAGAGAAAGTACCATATCCCCAACAACTAATGGATTTGGAGGAAGCTTTTAAGGACACACTAGGTATATGGTGGGATACCCATAATATCTTGATCAAGGTCAATCTGTCGTAGACTGACGGAAGTCTGATTTGTAGAAACAAAGCACCACCAAGGGAAGAAGTAGGATGGAAGGAATGATCCTAATGATCATATGATCGCATGTCAAACAACCTGAGCATCAAAACTGAAGGATGAATGGGTACATGCCTTTGTCTATACATTGGATGAAATACCACACAAGTGGTGATTATAAACTAAACTAGGAAAGGATATTACAACATGGGAATACTTGAATGTATGCTTCAGTCACACTTTTAGCTTTGTGAATGTTGACCCGGTGGTACATAGAGAACTACAAAACATTCAAAATGTGGTATTGGAAGTTATCTAGTGACATTCCCAGCAGGATTGCATGGACACTAGGAACACAGTTGATGATGAAATGTTATTATGTGAAAGGAGAACCTAATGATGGGGATGACCTAAGGAATATCAACATCACAAAATCATAAGGAAGTCAAGATATCACAACACCAGACATACCGATCGACAAAGTTCAACAACCACTTAAGATAAGGAAGGTCCGATATTGGGACGACAGCGGGCCCGAAGTTATCCAATATTAGAGATTACTAGGATGAGGAAACTATGGAAAAGATCAATGATTTTCTACATGAATTCTAGGATTTGTTCCCGACTAAATCACTGAGATGAAAGGGATTTTAGGAGACTTGGGATAAATGAGAATCCCTTTGAAACCAGACATGAAACCAGTAAAACAATGTCCTTTTTTATTAAACCTACGATACAAGGAACGTGTTAAGGCTGAACTAGAAAGGATGTTGGAGGTTGGCATCATTGAACCTATGGAAGATTCAGAATGGATCAACCCAATGGTGGTCCAAGGTGAGAAAACAGGGGAAATCCAAATTTGTGTCGACCTGAGGGAGTTGAACGATGCAATTCTTCACGATCTGTTCCCAATAGCATTCACTAACAAAGTACTAGAGGGAGTCGGAAGTCAAGAAATCTACTCATTCATGGATGATTTTTTTGTGAAGGAAGATCGACATAATACCACTTTCATAACCAAATGGGGATATTTTCAGTATATTGTAATGCCATTTGTCCTAAAGAATTTGCCAGCGATATTTTTTAGGATAGTAGTCATTTCCTTCAAAGACTTTATTTAGAAATTCTTGGCAGTATATATGGATGACTAGACCATTTATGGATTGCTAAAATATTACATTGTGAAACTTTGATGGATGTTGGAAAGGTGTCGACAACATCATACTTCATTTAATTTGAAGAAGTATATATTTTGTGCTCCATTTGGGATTTTGATGGGACATATCATCTGCAAGGAAGGAATGTTGGTTGATCCCGCCAAGATTGCAATAATCATCAACTAACCTCCACCAACTACATTAAAACAACTACGGGTGACAGTAGGTCATATAGTATATTACCACAAGTTTGTAAGAGGATACAAAGCCATCAAAACACCTATGTAGAATTTGTTGAAAAAATATGTAGAGTTCAAATGGAAAGATGACTATCAGCATAGTATCGACATTTTGAAGAAAAAAATGGTCATGACATCAATATTGGTATTTCCAAATTCGATAAAGGAATTTCACATCCATGTTGATGCTTCATCAGTTGCACTAGGTGTAGTTTTGACACATCCCAGCTAAGGAGCGATTGATCACCCAATCGCCTTCACAAGTTGGAAGTTATCTACTGTGGAAAGGAATTATACAATGATGGAGAGGGAAGGATTGGTGAAGGTGTATGCATTGTAGAAATTCCATCACTATTTGTTAGGGGTACATTTCAAAATGTTTATAAATCATTCAACATTAAAATCCCTGGTCAACAAACTTGTCTTGGGGAGGGGGGGGGGATTTGTCGATGGATGTTACTATTTTAAACATTCAATTTTGAGATAATTGTGAAGCCGGGTCAGTTCAACGTAGGGCCATATCAATTGTCAAGGATAGAATCAAGCGAAGAGTCGAGCAACATTGAGGAAATATTACCTGATGCATAGCTATTTAAAATCTGAATGGTGGATGACAATTATGAACAAATTATTCACTTCTTGATGATAGATAAAGCACCGGAGTATTACACAATGAGCCAAAAGAAGCAGTTGGTTGTTATAGATGCATATTTTCAATTGATTGTGGGATAGCTCTACAAAATGGGGTTGGATGAGATTCTATGTCGATATGTCCTACCATATGAGCAAGAGAGAATATTGGTTGAGGCACATAACAGATTCATGGGAATACATTATGGAGGACGAGAAACTGCTAATAAGATACTCTGAGTTAGGTTATGATGTCCAACAATGCATAGTGATGTTGCATACTATGCAAAAATTTGTGAAGTTTTTCAAAGGATAGGGAAGCCATCACAATGGGATGAAATGCCATTAGTACCTCAGGTGAAGCTACATCCATTTAATAAGTTGGTGGTGGATTTCGTGGGACCCATCAATCCACCAAGGAAATGAAAGGGTGCACGATACATCATCACAGTAATGGACTACTTGTCTATATGGGCCAAAGCAGCACCAATGACAAATTGTACAACAATGAAAACAACAAGGTTCTTATATGACAATGTGGTTACTTGGTTTAGTTGCCCTAATATACTGATGAGAAACAAAGGAATTCACTTTGTCAATTGGATGATTAGTGCGATGATGGGATAATTTCAGATATATCATAAGAGGAGTACCCCTTATCACCTGCAAGTGAATGGCATGATTGAGGAATTCAATAAAGTATTGGAGCATGCGCTAACAAAGTGTTGAGGCCTGGAAAATAACAGGTGACAATAGTTAGGGATTCTCCCCAGTAAACATTCCCAACTAGCCCGTTACTATTTGGTATGGGGAATCCTTCTGGTTTACTGTCTGACTACCATAGGTTAAGTAACAAAAATAAAGGGTTTTATTGGTTATGTCCTGGTCCACCGTGTATGTTTTTAGTTTTTTTGTATTTAAGTATGAGATGCAAGTGCCTATCTAAAAATGCATATTGATAGAGAATATGAGGAGCAGTCACAATGTGATGCGCAGGTTCTTACCTCTCGTCTTAACTCTCTTTCCTCTAAACCACACACAGCAAGAAAAACTATAACTATCTAACCTATCCCTAGGGAGCAAGATTATCATTTATCAATGAGTAATGTGTTTTGTGCATGCATTAAGAAAAATCATAGATAGTTGTTACTTTTTTCAAAATACATGAACATTTATAGATATATGAACAACCAAATAGCTAATTGTTTATGAACAACATTCATTACTCATAGTGGAAATTTCATAGAATAAACTAGAGAGCATTCAACAAGAACACAGGTTCAAAGAGTTAGAATGATATCACAACTAATGGACACAAATATTAAAATGAAATAGTTCACATTCAACACATCCATGGCACAACATTTGAAAAGTTCCACCAAGCTTTCTCCAATAGGAAACTTGTAATTCTTATTGCAAAAGGAAATAGTTCTTCGTACAACATGTTCTCACAAATCTCAATGGGAAAAAGTCCTTCATTCTATCCAACTGTCCTATATTTATACTACAAGCAAAACTCTTAGGATGCCCCTCAATGACCTTTGGGATCCCCCAACCATTCAATCCCACAATTTTTTTTTCTTTTGTGAGTGATCATGATTTATACAAGACGTTACATTTTGGGTTAAGATTTTAAGAGCACTTTTATGAAAAAAGGACCAGCTTGGTAATTGTAAAAATTCTCCAAGTCCGGGCCTCTGCTCTTATTGATTATGCTTAGTAATCCGTTGGTCCCTTACTAGATCCTATTGAGCTCAGACCTAACTTTCTTCTTCTTTTCTCTATATCTACTTCTTCATTCTTCAGCTACTTCCTTCCTTGTTGCCTCCCTTCTACTTTGTCTTTTAAACACATCTTACTCGTAGTAATCATTCTGTCAACAAGATAGAATATTTTAGACCATTTAGGGTTTAATAAAGTAATACGAACTGTATCAATACATGCATTCTGTAAAATGAAATATAAACAAAATTAATGCATGAAAAGATAAGGAAAATAAAATCTTGTCAGCTAGGTCTGAAAATCCTCTAAACCCGCTGTCCAACTAAAAAACACAATCCTGATAGAATATACTCTTCACCTAATTCAGGTTGCATCTAAGCTAATATGAAACTCTCCATCCAAAACATGAACCAAGACAAATGTAACAGCTCCTCCTCCTCTCAAAAAAACCCTAACTCGACCAATACCATGAGAAAACTACACCATTCCATAAAATAGTGTAAAAAAAACAAAAGGCGGGAAAACCCTATCAGTAGTCGGGAACAAAATGCTAAGCATCGGGTAGAAATCTGCTAAACGACCGCAAAAATGGGTAGCATAAAGACTACGAGTTCCGTGACAAGAATAACGTTGGTGAAATAAACACTAAAACTCTAGCATCGGACCTTGGAACCACTACAACATCGGATGACTAGTTCAATGAGGAGTCGTAACGGTGGAAGTCACATGGACTAAGGGTTCCACAGACCATAAAACCATCGACGATCGGAAGAATGGGAACTAGCTAGAAAAGCATCAGCGGATAAACCAACTAAACATCGGCAAGATAGTGTAAAATTCAACTGCAATGGCAGGAAAGAACAAATAGACCATGGTTTACGCTTTCAAATGAAAATTGCGGTGATTGAAAGTTTCAATGACTAAATGTCGACGATGATGAGATCAAAGTCGCTGCCATATCGGTGATGCAATAGACTAGCCCTCCGATCAATAGTGAAAAACCCTTTCGATAGCGCAAAGAAAAATACCATTAAAGCAATAAAACCACGGCATCAGAAAAGAAAGGAGTTATCTGTTTAAATATTCATCGTTTAGATTCCACAATGGTGGCTCCGTAGAGAACTATGACCCTGATGCACTATACAAAACTTTCTGACAATGATAAATGAAAACATTTACAAATCAAAACTTGAAGTTTCAAAGTCAAAGTATTAGCTGGACAACGATGAAAATAGTTTGTTTGACCTTCGAAACAATGACGGAAAGAGAACTAAAGCTCCGATTCAAACATAAATAGACTTCCGATAGCAATGAAGGGAAACATTCAGATCAAAGGACATCATTTTCAAATCAACTTTAAACTTCCACGGTCCAAAGCATTGGAAGGCAAAAGTTGTTTTTAGAAAAGCATGAAAATAGTTGACCTCGCTTCAACTTCAAATAATTGAAAATATAGCAGAGGGAAAACAAAACAAAGTTCAGCAATCCAACAATCCCAGGAAAAATGAAATTAAAAGGAGGGTCCAAAATTTTTAAAAATTTGGGAAAAAAGTTGCAGTTGCAACAATTGGCGACTACTTGGTGAACACAGTTCTCTGGAAAACTTCTTCCTTTAGTAACAAACTGTTTGACAATAATACCAACACATTGAATTCTTCTAGATGTCTAGATTTCCCAAATGGCACATATGTACTTTAATCATTGATGATAGTCCAATTTAGGAATAATGGGAACCAAGATTTAAAAGTCTAGATAACTCTTTTGAGGCCAGGAATATGAATTTCATTTTTTACCTCTGTCTTCGGGTAGTTTCCAACTTGGACACCACATGATTGTAACATATGGTAAACAGAAATATTCATTTGTTCCTCATTCCCATGCCATTTTGCACTTTTTGTGCTTTTGGACTTTTGTCCTTTTTAGTCCTCCTGCATGCCTTTCTTTCTGAATTTTTATTCAAGCTCCTCTATCCATAGTGTCCTTTTGTGTGAGAGCTGTATCTAATTTTCATCTCATAGATGGAGATGAACTTTGGAAATTTTGTACTTATATGGTTCAGTACTTTGATTTGATACATATTGTTTTCTTAAGATATTTTGACTCTTATTTTCCTTTTGTCTTTCAATTATTGGCATGGGATCATTTATATATAATACATTGTTTACCTTGCTTCCTTTCCATGGGTCTTTTGCTGTCACCCACTAAGACATTTTTTAAATGTGGTATTGGATGGAGCCTCGAAATAGTATTCCAGACCTTTTGATCCCGAGTTATTTTACAAGGATTAAGTAGGACTTCAATGTGTTCATATCCATTTAGGAAAATCTACTAACTAGAAGAAATTCTTTCAGATAAAACAATAGTACACAATGTTATAATCAAGGATTTTAGTTAACCCAGAATTTTGATGCTCTCCATGCAACCAAAAGTTTGCTTCTTTTATAGAAATTCATCAAAATCTAAACTAGAACAAACAGAAATAAAGTAAATCTAAAATAAACAACCAAATCAGTTTATTTATGTACAAAACAAAAACAAAAAATCAGGAAAAATAAGGTTTGAGAACTAAACCATTAACCGGTAAGTTCTCTTCCCACCCTTGTAAATCTTGCAATTTGTAGGTCGAGGGGCTGAGTTTTGTTGCAATCTAAAAGGGCCAACCCATAACTATTGAAACCTCGTGTGTTTCCCCTTTTCATCATGCGGGTGATCCCACTTAAGAACTAGGTATCCTACTTCAAACTCCTTTTTTCCAGCTTTATGTTTATCAAACCACCGCTTCACTACTTCATGTTGATGCTTAAAATTTTCTTTGGCCCTGGACCTAGACTCTTCTATCTTCAAAAGATTATAGATTCTAATTTGTAGGATTTTGTTATCTGTGCCTCTAGACTCTTGGGCTATTATGGAATATGGTAGCATAATGTTAGGAGGAAGTATAGCCTCTTTTCGATAAACAAGGGTATAAGGTGACACACCTAAGGAATTCTTTGGTGTGACCCTATCATCCCAAAGAGAATTCGGTAATGCTAAATGCCAACTTCTATGGTTTTCTATCACAGTATTTTTTAAGATCCTAATCAAATTCTTGTTTGTAGATTCATCCAAACCATTTCCTTGTGGGTAATAGTTCACAGAATAATGCAACTTAATTCCTCTTTCATGAGAAAATGCAATTAATCTAATAGAAGAAAAATAAGTAGCATTATCGAAAACCAAAGAAATTAGAACCCCAAACCTGGTCATAATATGATCTTGCAAGAAATCCATGTCCGCATCTTCATTCACTTTACATAACGGAATTGCCTCAACCCATCTAGTGAAGTAGTCAGTTGCTGTCAAAATGTATTTGTGTTGCAAGGAAGAATTTGGTTTTATCTCTCCAATGATATCAATTCCCCATTGCTCAAATGGTTCTGCTATCATCACCGGCTTCAATGGTACTGTTTCTTTGGCTTGTCTTCCCCCACACCTCTGGCAGATATCACACTTTTTGACATGGGCGTGTGTGTCCTTGAACAGTGTGGGCCAATAATATCCGGCTCTGAGAATCTTGTGGGTTGTCGTATCTCCAAAAAAATGACCTCCAGCAGGCCCATCATGTAACTCTGGAATGGCCTTCTTTGAATCTTCTTTCTCTAAGCATCTGAGAAGGACTCCATCATAATTCTTCTTGAATAAAATTCCATCAATGATCTGATATGCTACTGATTTAAGGCACAATTCTCTTCGCTACTTGGAATTCCAATATTATGGCAACAATCCTTCCTGAAGGTAATGAACAAGGTCTCAGGACTAGGAATCTGGAGCTGTGAAAAGAGGACATACATCCCTCATATGTAACTCAGCTTCATTTTCCCAATCGTTTTCTTCATTGTTGTTACCTTCAGCGATTGGTTTGCATAGTCCTTTCCCTTTAACTATGGATGCTAGTTTGAATTCGAGGTCATATTCTTGTAAATCTATTACCCAGTTGCCTCTTCTTTCTCCTAATTCTTTTTGCACAAAAAGAGACCTTACAACTGGGTGTGGAATTATTACCTTCGTCCGGTTCTTAAGTATGTACGTCCTAAATTGTTTTACCTCTTTGAAGACTGCATAAGCTTGTTTATCCAAAGCTGGGTAATTCAATTCACCCCCCTATAGACCAGTGATCATAAATGATATGGGCTACTCATCTCCCCCATCTTCCTTCTGAGTAAGAACCACTGCTAATGAATCATCAGATGCGAAAGTGTACAAAATAAAATCTTTCTCAAAATTTGGACTTTTGAGAGAGGGTGCATGAGAAATAGATTTCTTTATTTTACTGAATGCATTCTTCTCTACATTAGTACACTTGAATTGTACACTTTGTTTCACCATTTGCTGCAAAGGTTTAACAATTTGAGCGAAATCTGGCACAAACCTTCGCATGAAATTTATTGTCCCCATGAATGATTGCATACCTTTTTTTTATGGGGTAAAGGGATATGTTCGATATCTTTGATCCTTTCTAGGTCTATGGAGATCCCATTTTTAGAAACCACGTGACCCAGTAGCTTTCCTTCTATAACCGCAAACACACATTTCCTTGGATTCAGTGAGATGCCATATTTTTGACAACGCTCGAAAATTTGTTTTAGATGGAATGCATGTTCTTCTCTCTTCTTTGAAAATATAATGACATCTTCGAGATATACTACAACACTATAGCCAATTAGACTGTAGAAATCTATATCCATAGCCCTCTGGAAAGTAGCCCCAACATTAATGAGTCCAAAGGGCATCCTTCTGTAAGCAAAAGTTCCCCGTTTTGTTATGAAGGTAGTTTTAATTCTGTCTTCTTTAGCTACTAATACTTGATTGTAGCCATAGAATCCATCTAATAATGAAAATATCTTAGAACTCGAAACCATCTACAATATCTGTTCCATGGGTGGGACTGGATAGTTGTCTTTGTCTGAAGCACGATTTAGGTTTCTGAAATCCACACATAGCCTAATTTCTCTAGATTTCTTTCTTACTGGTACCAAATTTGAAACCCATTCTGAGTGTCTGAATTTGAATATAATTTTGGCATCCAATAATTTTTTCACTTCACTCTGAATTAAAGGCTCTAGTTTTGGATGCATTTTTCTCAATGGTTGTTGATAAGGCTTGACTCTCGATCTAATAGGGATGACATGCAGTATAATCTTGGTGTCGTATGTTTTAATCTCTTCATATGTCCAGGAAAATACATCGTTGTACTGTTTGAACAAACTAATGAACTTATTTCTTTCACTCGGGGAACAACACATTCCCAAATTTACATATTTGGGTTTAACTTCAGTTCCCAAATTTATCAGCTCGAATTGCAAATATGAGCTATTAGTCTTGACATTTGCTGGTCTTCTGAATTTACTATCTAAATAAAACATCCGCTCTAAGGTCCTAACCCCTTTAGGAATGAAGTTATCAAATTTGAACTCAGCTTGGTGTTCTTCATCATCGATAATTGTCCCTTTGAAAGTTTCATCATTCATCAAACATTCCAAGATTTGTTGATCATCATCAAAAACTTGTAGGTTAGTAATCATGTCTGGAACCGAAGGCCTGAAAATTAATTCAATAGAACACTTGTTATTTGAAGGTACAAGCCTTGCAGCTGAGGCAGCTAACAAGTCAGCTGCTGCGCTTTTAAGTCTAGGAATGGATACAATATTAAATGCATAAAAAATTGTCAGCAACTCCCACACTTCATTCTAATAATATTTTAAATGAGGTGAGATGCAATGTATCTATTTTCGAATTTTCTTTACAATTATTTCAGAATCCCCATACACTTTTATATTTTCTACTTTTAATTCAATTGATTTTCTTAATCCCTGAACTAATGCCTCATAATTGGATGTGTTATTGGTACATTCAAACTCTAATCTACATAACAAAAATTTTTATTTTTCTTTGGATGAATCAGGATATAGCCAACTCTTGATCCTTCCAAAGTTTTAATCCATATAAAAAAGGTGTCCAAAAACTATCTACTTCTATTATACTGGAATCAACAACTACATCTGAAACAAAGTCTACTATTTTACAGTCAAATTCATCATCCCGTGAAAATTGAAGGAGATCGGGATGTGTGTCTGGTGTATTGTTGGATTCTTCTACTTGGTAATTTCCTAGTTCAAGCTCAATAAAGTAATTCCCCAACATAGAATTCACTGCTTCATTCTTACCCTCCAACTGAGTAACATTGTGCTTCATGTGGGGCTCTCTTAATAATTTTATTTGGTTGGGACTTCCCTTATAAGGAAACCATAGATGTGACCAATCTGATGCAAAATATCCATTTAGCTTTTCTAACCAATCCCGACTCAAAACAAGTCCATATGCCTCAGGTATGTCTGCTACTACAATATCGATGAATTGACATACCTTTTCATTTGAAGATAATCAAATCAGAACATCATCCATTTCCCCAATTACCTTCACATTTGTTCTGTCTAACTGAATAACCTGCCAAGTAGATGGTTTAGGCTATCCATTTATCTTTTTGCAGACTGAAAGCGGCATAACATTGACTAATGCCCCTGACTCTACTAAATAGTTGTGCACATTATGGTTGAAAATTTCAAAAGTTAATAGAAATGGTGGGGTTTTGTATTTAGTCTTACCTCCCACACTTTCTTCACCAATTTCTTCTTCTTTAGGTTGATTGTCAGTGGGAAGCTTTTCCTCAGGTATTTCAAGTGATTTTAACAATGTTTCTTTCTGCTGAGGCACATTGAACATTTCAAACAGCGAGATATTTTCCTTAGTCCTTTTAATATCTTCCACAATATCATATTCCATCTTATGCTCTTTGAGATTCTTTTTTACATCATTAGTCTTCTCCTCAATGGGATTAACAGGCATGTTGATTTGCTTCGGATTTTGACTCGTAATGGTGAATTCTAGTATTTTATCATCTGTGTTGTTCTTTTGTATTTTCTTTACATTCTCTTGAAGTCTCTTAATTTTTGGGATTACTGATCTGTCTTTATTTAACAAACCTTGAGTTCTTGTTGTCATGTTTGCTTCTAATATTTCTTCCTATTTTAGATAACCTTCTTTTTTGGTATCAGACATCGAGACGTAGTCCCATAAAACTAGAGTGTTCTCTACTTGATTTTCTGTGGATTTATTTCCTTTTCCCTCTTCATCATCAGCTTCTATTAGTTTAGAGTCCAATAGCTGATTCATTACTAATGTCATTGAATTTATCCATTGAGGACAATTTTTTTTAGAATGAGGTTGTTGATGAAAGGTGCAAACATTATCCATACCCACCTCCGTTAAATTCATTGATGCAACACTATGTGGAGGAGGCTTAGATTGATTGTTGTCCTCTCTCCTTTTATAGTAAGGCTTATAAGATTTCTGAGCTTCTTTTTCCTTTTTTAGATCTATTATTCTATTAGATAGTTTCTGCATCATTTTCAACATTCCTTCAAAGTCACGTGACTACTCCTCCTTAGGCTTAGATAGTAAAAAGGATTTATCACCAAAAGTTTTTTCTCCTTACTACTCAAGATAATCTTCTATGCTCTCTCTTTCAGCTTCTACTCTCTCAGATTCTTCATAAGTTTCTGACAACGTAGGCTTGAATTGCATCTTGGAAAACATGGCCAAGTCAAGCCCTAAAGCTGAAGTATAGTATTCGATCAAAACCTTATCACACGATTTATCAGTTGCAGAAAAATTCTTAAGATAAGTAGCAAACCTTTGGGTGAAACTATGCACTTTCTCTTTTCTTTCTTTCTTCAAAGCACATAACCCCTTCATTAACGCTGCATGAGTTTTTTGGACTGCATACTTACTTCTAAATATTCTTTCAAAAGTATCCCAGTCTGTGATTGAGTTTGCAGGCAGAGCAAAATACCATGAGGCTGCTGCTCCTTTCAGGGTATGCAGAAACAATATGCAAACTACATCTTCATGTTCTCCAGCCCTTAGTTCTTCTATGGCCAAGTAAAATATTTGTAAATGATCATCTACTAAAATATTTTCACTTGGGTCAAACTTGGGCAGAATTTTCTCAAAATCCCGAGGTAATTCATGTAGAGGGGGTGCCAGGTTTAAAGGTGACCTAGCCCTCCAAGCAGGTGGTGGATTTGGTGGGTTGGGTGGCTGATTTGCATTTATGTTTTCCATGAGTCTAGGTGGAGAATGAGGTGGTGAATGAACAGGGGTATGAACAAGTGAACATTAATTTGTATCTAGGCCCATTTGATTCAAAGGCTGAACAACTTCCTGTAAGGCTATTTCTACCAGTTCTTCAAAATCTCCAACCAACAATGCGTCTTCCAATATAGGACGGTCTTTCTTCTTATATTCTCTTCTAGATAAGACAAGAATAGTTGGTAATCCTCCAATATTCTTCACATTTTCCCTAGTATGTCTTCTCAGATAATTAACTACTTCTTTATCAATAGAATACAGATGCTCTTTACCCTTCTCTTCAGGAATTGGATTGGGAAACAAACTGCTTTCAGAACTATCATCGGTGGAGTAATCTTGAGAAAATAAGTTTCCTCGGCCAGCCATGCACTGGAAGCCTTCCTTCTAGCACAAAAAACTGTTGAGGCTTGGAAAATTGCAGGTGACAACAATTAGGGATTCTCCCTAGTAAACGTTCCCAACTATCCCATTACTATTTGGTATGGGGAATCTATCCGGTTTATGGTCCGGCTATCGTAGGTCAAGTAACAAAAATAAAGGGTTTTACCGATTTCATCCTGGTCCACCGTGTATGTTTTTAGTTTTTTGTATTTAAGTATGAGATGCAAGTGCCCATCTAAAATGCAGATTGATAGAGAATACAAGGAGCAGTCACAATGTGATGCGCAGGTTCTTACCTCTCGTCTTAACTCTCTTGCATCTAAACCACACACAACAAGAAATATTAAAACTAACTATCTACCCTATCCCTAGGGAGCAAGATTATCATTTATCAATGAGTAATGTGTTTTGTGCATGCATTAAGAAAAATCACAGATAGTTGTTAAATATTTCAAAATACATGAACATTTATAGATATATGAACAACCAGATAGCTAATTATTTATGAACAGCATTCATTACTCATAGTGGAAATTTCATAGAATAAACTAGAGAGCATTCATACAAGAACATAGGTTCAAAGAGTTAGAACGATCTCACAGTTAATGGACACAAAGCTTAAAATGAAATAGGTCATATCCAACACATCCATGGCAACATTTGAAAAGTTCCACCAAGCTTTCTCCAACAAAAAACTTGTAATTCTTATTGCAAAAGGAAATAGTTCTTCTTACAACATGTCCTCACAAATCTCAATAGGAAAAATTCCTTCATTCTATCCAACTCTCCTATATTTATACTACAAACAAAACTCTTGGGCTGCCCCTTGGTGACCTTTGGGCTCCCCCCAACCATTCAATCCCACAATTTTTTGTCTTTTGTGAGTGCTCATGATTTATACAATACGTTACATTTCAGGTTAATATTTTAAGAGCACTTTTATGAAAAAAGGACCAGCTTGGTAACTATCAAACTTCTCCAAGCCTGGGCCTCTGCTATTATTTATTATGCTTAGTAATTTGTTAGCCCCTTGCTAGATCCTGTTGAGCTCATACCTAACTTTCTTCTTCTTTTCTCTATTTCTGCTTCTTCATTCTTCAGTCGCTTTCTTCCTTGCTACCTCCCTTCTACTTTGTCTTTTAAACACATCTTACTCGCAGTAATCATCCTGTCATGAAGATAGCATATTTTAGACCATTTAGGGTTTAATAAAGTAATACAAACTGTATCAATGCATGCACTTTGTAAAATTAAATATAAACAAAATTAATGCATGAAAAGATAAGGCAAATAAAATCCTGTCAGCTGGGTCTGAAAATCCTCTAAACCCGTTGTCCAACTAAAAAATGCAATCCTGATAGAATATACTCTTCACCTAGTTTAGGCCGCATCTGAGCTAATCTGAAACCCTCCATCGAAAACATGAACCAGGACAAATGTAACAGCTCCTCCTCCTCTCAGAAAAACCCTGACTTGACCAATACCACGAGAAAACTCCACCATTCCATAAAATAGTGTAAAAAAAAAACCAAAAGGCAAGAAAACCCTATCAGCAACCAGGAACAAAATGCTAAGCATTAGGTAGAAATCCACTAAACGGCCACAATGATGGGTAGCATAAAAACTATGGGTTCCGTGACAAGAATAATGTTGGTGAAATAAGTGACTAAAACTATAGCATCGGACCTCGGAACCACTACAACATCGGACGACTAGTTCAATGAGGAGCCGTAATGGAGGAAGTCACATGGACTAAGGGTTCCACACACCAGAAATCCATCAACGATCGGAAGAATGGGAACTAGATAGAAAAGAATCGGCAGATAATCCAACTAAACATCGGCAAGATAGTGTAAAATTCAGCCGCAATGGCGGGAAAAAAAAACAGACCACGGTTTTCGCTTTCAAATGAAAATTGCAGCGATCGGAAGTTTCAATGACTAAATGTTGGTGACGATGAGCTCAAAGCCACGACCATGTCAGCGATGCAATAGACTATCCCTTTGATCAATAGTCAAAAAACCTTCTGATAGCGCAAAGAAAAAGATCGTTAAAGCAATAAAACCATAGCATCGAAAAAGAAAGGAGTTATCTGTCGGAATATTCATCGTTTAGCTTCTGCAATGGTGACTCCATAGGGAACTACGGCTCCGATGCACTATACAAAAACTTTTCGACAACGATAAATGAAAAAATTTATAAATCAAAACTTGAAGTTTCAAAGTCAAGGTATTAGCTGGACAACGATGAAAATAGTTTGTTTCACCTCTGAAACAATGGCGCAAACAGAACTAAAGCTCTGATTCAAACATAAATAGACTTCTAATAGTAATGAAGGGAAACATTCAGATCAAAGGACATCATTTTCAAATCAACTTTAAACTTCCACAGTCCAAAGCATTGGTAGGCAAAAGCAGTTTTTAGAAAAGCATGAAAACAGTTGACCTCACTTCAACTTCAAACAACCCAAAATATAGCAGAGGGGAGACAAAACAAAGTTTAGCAATCCAACAATCCCAGGAAAAATGAAATTAAAAGGAGGGTCCAAAATTTAAAACAAGTTGGGAAAAAAGTTGCAGCTGCAACACAAAGCTATGTAAAATGAATAGGGATGATTGCAATTTGAAAATTCATGCAATGTTGTGGGCTTACAGGACTACATGCAAGCAATTGACGGGGAAAACACCATTCAAGCTTATCTATGGCAAAGAACCAGTGATGTTGATGGAGTACATTACATTATTCCTAGCCTGTGCATTGTAGCAGCGACAGGCATGAGTGATGAAGGAGCACTTGAAGACCTCTTTACAAATGACACAGCTGGTACAACTTGAGCAAGATCGGTTCATCGTCAAAATTCACCAGCAATTCGAAAAGTATCTCTAGAAGGCATGGCATGATCAATGTATCAAATAAATTACTTTCAACGAGGATATATGGTGCTCCTATATGACAAAAAAATTACAAAGAACCCAGGTAATTTACAAATGCATTGGTTAGGACCTTATGTAATTCATTTCATCACCAACAAAGGTGTGGTGTAGTTACAATAGTTAGATGGGGAGTTGCTACCAAAATTAGTGAATGGAAGCCGGTTA